>ML290415.1:50618-102195 GCA_005239495.1 Nicotiana undulata | reverse complement strand
TTTTTTATATATATATATATATATATATATATATATATATATATATATATATATATTATTGTAACAAAATGCCACATGGACAAAAAAATATGTGCCAACGCGTGTGTCACACTCCCATAGATTGTCAGCGTACAGCTCTATGAAATTGCCAAGATCAGGGGGTATTAAAAATCACGTAAAATTTAAGGGAGAAACTAAACAAAAGTTGCGAAGTTCAGGGGGACAAACTATTCTACCTTTAATTTAATTATTATTGAATAATACATTTTATAGTCTTTATATCATAAAATTTTAATTATTATAAGTCAATGATAACATCAATTTTATAAGATAAAAGACTATAAAATGTATGACGTGGCCAGAAGCGAATTCAAAATTTAATTTTTATGGATTTTAACTTTTAAGATTTTTAGTATTGAATACATTATCAAAGTTATGGTTCATTAAATTTGATACGCTCGAATTACACTTTAAAATAGTGTAAGCGATCGATGTCAAATATAGTAACTCAACTAAGTTGTGGTCGAATCCCACAGAGAACAATATGTAGGCGATTAGGAATGTAAGAGAATTATCACTTATCGCGCAATGCCAAACACTTAAATTTTTGGTGTAGAAAATATTTATAACTAAATGTAAACTAACCTAGAAGCAAGTAAAATGATCAATGGCTACAAGTATGAATGCATCGGGAATTACACTCAAGTAACGATCTAATGTATTTCATGATTTTACAAATATGTGCGAGTTTATGTTAATTCGCCACGGTTAATAATTCTTAATTAGCTTCTTCCAAAGACTAACAAGACTTCCTAATTGAATTATTCTTAACCCAATTGAGATATTAAGCACACCCGGATATGACTACAAGTAGTTCAATCATATTCCTAGGTAGAATCTATAAAATGAGGGTTAAAACCTCAAGTTCTTGTTAGTTAATCTTTCCCAGCCCCAAATTATCTTTTTCAAAATTAATTCGGAGTTAATGGGCGAGTCCTATTGTTAGCTAATCCCTTTGAAAACATTAAAGAACAAGAATAATTAAAGAAACAATAACTCAGTTCATAAAAGGATAAAAATCATTCAATACATAAGCACAACAAGGTATTTAATCCACACTTTAAACATGAATATTCCCATAAACATGATTTAGTGTTGAAAATAGATACTACACACTTAAATATTCAATACAAAGCAAGAAAATGAAGAAACAAACATAAATGGGTAAGAAATCCTTAACCACAAGCTTGAAATCTTCAAAACCCAAATGTGTGCAAACCCTAGCTTCCAAAAATGTTCTCTCTTGTCTTCAAGACTGAAAATATGCCAAAAATTTACCAAAGATACTGAAAATATATGCTAGGTCCAGTATTTGTGGGTTTTGGGATTGGGAAAATGTGAATTGACGAATCTCTCCAGGTCTGATGCCCATTGACTGCACTTGCGGAAACCACATCGCAGGTGCGATTCCAAGTGACTTCATCCTTTTCCGCAGATGCGGACCAATCTACTGCACATGCGGTTCCGCAAGTGCGAATACCACGTTGCAGGTGCGGCTTGTGTACAGTTGAGACATTTGCGCAGGTGCGGAACATTACTTCGCAGGTGCGATGTCGCACCAGCGACCAAACATCCCCAGGTGCGGAATCACTGATAACTATTGCCCTTTTTCCACTCTTTTTTTGCTCAATTCCACTTCAATTCAATGCAAATCACTTCACGGCCTCATTTCCCTGAAAATCGAACAATACACACTATAAACGACCTCATGTTATCATTAAAGGATGTTGTAACGATCCGACCGGTCGTCTTGAGATCTAGCACATCATTCAGTGGTTTGAAGTCATGAGAAACTTTGTTTCAGGTATTATGACTTGTAGGTGTGGTCGGAATTGAATTTCGGGAAGTTCGGAGTCAATTGGAAAGAAAATTCTCATTTTAGAAGCCTTAAGTTGGAAGAATCGACTAAGACTGGAATTTGGAGTAAACGACCTCGGAATCAGGATCTGAAGGTTCCAGAAGGTTCGTATGATGATTTCGGACTGGGGCGTATGTCCGGATCGGATTTTGGATAGCCCAGGAGCATTTCGGCATATATTGTGGAAGTTGTCATTTTAGAAGGAATTTCACAAGTCTGGGTAGTGCATTTCGATGTTATTGATGTCTGTTTGAGATTTCGAATCTGGGAATAGCTCCGTATGGTGATTTTGGAGTTGGGAGCACGATCGGAAGTGAATTCGGAGGTCCGTAGGTCATTTTGAAGTCATTTGGCTAAAGATAGAAATTTGAAGGTTTTTGAGAAGTTTGCCCGAGAGTTTGACTTTTTGATATCGGGGTTGAATTCCAATTCCGAAAGTTGGAGCAGGTCCGTAAGGTCGAATATGACTTGTGTGCAAACTTTGGGGTCAATCAGACGTGATTTGATAGGTTTCGGCATCGGATGTAGAAGTTTGAAATTTCAAAGTTCATAAAGCTTAAATTGGAGTGCGATTCATGATTTCGACGTTGTTTGATGTGATTTGAGGCCTCGAGCGAGTTCGTATCATGGTTTGGGACATGTTGGTATAATTGGTTAAGGTCCAGAGGGCCTCGGGTGAATTTCGGAAGGTTAATGGAATGAATTTCGAACCAAAGAGTTGCTGAAATTTTCTGCAAAAAGTTGTTTTGACAGCAACTAGTGCAATTGCGGAGCTGAATTTGGAAGCTTATATCTAGAAATCTATAAGGAATATGAAAATTTGCAAAACATAAAAGTTGTATCCCTTGCATTCTAGTTTCCAGAAAGTTAAACCCTTCATGATTTGGATATTGTATCAGAAAGTTATGATCGATTGAAGATGTCCGGTGGAGCAGTTTTGGCAGAATTTTCTGATGCATGGAGTCGACTTTAGAAGCTCATATCTCGGAATATATAAAGAGTTATATGGTTTAAAACCTATCAAATTAAATATCTTAGAGTCTAGTTTCTAAATCTTCAAACCGTTTGTCATTTGGATATTTCTACAAGGAGTTATGGGCGTTTTAACAGAAGGTGTACAATAAGGGAAAATTGTAATAGGATGTACAACCTGCACAGCGCAAGGTACAACTCGATGATGCCTGGGCAGATTGTTTTAAACACGAGTTTTGGCCCATTTCTTTCATTTCTTTCATTTGGCTTGGACGAATTTGGAGAGCTCAAGCAGGGATTTTCACCAAGCAACACTAGGTAAGTGATTACTTCCTATTTTTGAGTTAAATATGTGATCTTACATGGATTTAGACATGGAAAATTAGTATAAATTTGGAATTCTTGGGGAAGACCTAGAATTTAAAATTTTGGACTTTTACCATGAATTTGAGCATGAAAATTAGAGTAAATTGTATAATTGAGTTAGTAAAGCTATGGGTAGAATTTATCTTCGAGAAATTTCGGAATTCGGACACGTGGGCCCCAAGGCACTTTGGTCAACTTTTCGAGCGGAGTTGGAAACTTATATAATTTGAATTTTTACAAGTATTAGAGTGAATTTCTATTGGTTTGCTCGTTATTAGAATATTTTTGGGGCGCTGTGCATCAATTGGAGTCGTCGGAAGGGCTTGGAAGCCGGTTATGGAATTTCGGAGCGAGGTAAGTCTCCTTTCTAACTTTGTGAGGGGGAATTGTCCCCATAGGTGAATTAATTAAATACGTGCTACTATCTGAGGGGGCTACGTACGCACGAGGTGACGGGAGTCCGTGCGTAGCTACTATTATGCCATGTCCGGGTAGTCTATGACCCACTAGCATGCTTTACTTGTCGTACTTGTGACCTTGTCAATAAAATATCATGGGATGCTGTCAATTAGTAATTAAATCTCTAATAAGGATAGAGTTTACCTTTCTTAATCATCTGGAAGGAGAATTGATTCTTCCTTGGATAATTGCGTTTCGGATAAATCTATAATGTTGAAACTCTGTCGAAATTGGCAAGTAAATCCCCAGAAAGGCTTTAAATACTATTTTCATGTTCATTAAAAGGAGAATTCTATCACTTCATTGAATAGCTAATTTTCGTGATAAAAATGTGGTTTATTGTGTGAATAGGTGTAACTATGGGTGCCTGAGTCGCATGTATGATTCACGAGCAGGATGACCTTGTTATTTATGTATAATCACGTCACATGATCGATTCGCGAGCGGGGCAGATAGATGCATCGATGGTTCGAGCCGTTCGACCCTCGGTAGTGCACATTTTATTATTGTTGGTCCGCGCCGTTCGACCCTCGGCATATCCCGCGCATGATAATTGCTTCGTACTTTCCTGTGATTTATACATGTTTATTGGCCTGGAAACTATAAATTGTCAACTGCAATGACGAGGTGTTAAAGTGTTAAATGTAAGAAGAACTGATATTCCTTATCCCTGATATTTATTAAATTGCCTATGATATTCATGCTTAGTGTCTCACTCAATTATGTTAAATTGACCTCTAGCAAGTGTCAACTTCGACCTCTCGTCACTACCTCTCTGAGGTTAGGCGGGATACTTACTGAGTACACGTTATTTTTGTACTCATGCTACACTTGCTGTGCATTTTTATTGCATAGATACTTTCACAGCGATATGGCCGGCTTGGAGACTTAGGTGAGCTGCATCATCCGGAGGCGACCCGCATCCGACAGAGTCTCCCTCATATTGTATTTATTTTCATTTTAAATTCCTTGTCCAATTTGTATTTCGGACAAGCTTTGTAGTATTTGTGAAATTCTTAGAATTTGCTCATGCACTTGTGACACCGGGTTCTGGGATGTGTTTGGGATGTATTTTATAAAAATAAAATATTAAAATGTCGTATTTACTTAGCGGATTTTATTCAGTTATTATGTAATAAAGTGAAAGGTAATGATTTCAAAAATGCTAAAACAGGAAATTTAACTTAACCATTTAATGATTGGCTTGCCTGACAGTGGTGTCTGACGCCATCACGGCCTTATCGATTTTGGGTCGTGACAGATGCAAAGTCTAATGAAAAGAGACTAAAATGAGTGGTAAAATCACACTCATCAACACCCTCAACTTAAAGCTTTTACTTGTCCTCAAGCAAATCAAAACCAACAATTCAATGAGGTTCTACCATTTAAAGCTCGAATCGTATTGCTATCATTTACAAATCACATTCTCCAACTAAGCATTATACTTATGGATTTGGTTGGTACTAATAATTAGGCTTAAGTGTGCATCTTACCCGAATAACTCCCTCATTCATAAACAACTTCAAGAAGTGCAAGGGAGTTTCAAAATAATCAAGTGACAAGAATAAGCCTCAAGAAGTGACTCAAAAGCACTAGTCCACTACTTATGCTCAACGTACTCATTTCCGGATATATCAATTTCACCAATCCATCCTAATTCATGTGCCCTCACAAGAAAGAAAGTCCCAAAATCACTATAGTTACAATAACCACACAAGGGAAAAATTCACAAAGACACTCACTCTCACAAAGAACCTAAAGTGTTACAACATATCATGCCATAAGCTTGCCCTTATTTTAATTCATCGCCTATTCAAGATAATTCAGTTGGAGATCCCATAAGGACTTTTTAATCTTGTAATGTAGGTTTAGGGAAGGGTCGGATAAACATTTGGGATACAAGTGACTACACCCTTCTTGAACACTACTCACATTTATTTTTCTTGTTGCACTTTGTTTCTTTTTAAACCACATAACCCTCATTGGCACCTAGTTACCAACATAGAACCTATCTTAAATACATCTCTAATTCTTTTCAAGGCTCTATATATATATATATATATATATATATATATATATATATTTCGTTTGGAGCTTGAATAATTTCATGTGAACACTTTGAGGTATAGGTTCCTACGCTCAATGTACAACCTTACCAATTTCCAACTTGACACGACACCTCCAACTTAGGCTTTTAGCCTCATTCTCACTGTTCAAGGAGGGATGGGTTCAAAGATGGAATTATTTTACAAAAGGGGAACGGTTTGTAATGAGGTGGCCAAAGAAAAGGTTAAAGGCTCAAATGGGGTAACTATTGATAATATATGTACAATGGTGGCTCGAAAGGCTAAAGGGTTTTTTCAAATAACACAAAGAATGCCTAAGGTAATTTCTCCAACCAAACGTAATTATCATTAGCATTGAAAGACCAATCGGGAAAGTTCTATATGATAGAAGTAAGTACAAGATTTAATTATATAAACATTAACACACATGGAACATGAATTAATCAAGACGGATCACTTTCATTTTCTAATAGGAGTCTACAACAATATTTTTCAAACTAGTGGGCAAAAAGTCTCTAAAAGCTCCAAAAATTTATCACAAAAATTATTCTTCACCATGCAACTTACTTGTTTTAATTCAAAATCGAAATTCGGAGGGGTATTCTTAATTCACATTTCACATACAAGAGACTAATTTCGTTAGTACCAAATAATCCAAAAGCCTCTTCCTAGCAAAACAAGACTAATTCCCTTAAGAAAGTTGTCACGCCATCTATCATAGGGAAAAGTCACCCGGTTCACTTCAAAAATGTTCCTTGGGAAAGAACCGTAGCATGAAGAAAATCCAAGGAAATTCTACTATATAGATGAAAATAAAAGAACAAAACTACTAAAGAGAATACTAAAATAAAAGCAACTAATACTAAAGAAGAAAAAATAATGTAAACTAAAGGTTACTAAAGAAAATAAGTAAAGAAAGAAAAATAAAAATAAAAATCGACTAATCACACCAAGCTCAGCAAGAGCACATGATATCACAAAATAAGCCCGACAAGGGCACATAGTATCCATAAACAACAAAGAAGCCCGGCAAGGGCACATACACAAAGTCATAGTATAGATACAATATGCTCATAAATCCACCCCAACTAAAAATATTGCAGTGTCCCCACTGCACAATATCAAAAGTAAAGAAACATAGTTTGAGGGTCTCCCTTTTGTCTGCATCAGACTAGCAGACTGCAGGGGAAAAGGCTAATCAGTGCTGCTGAGAACTCTCGCCATCAGCATCTGCATCGGCATCATCATCATCTGTCATGAACGAGTAGTCCTCACTGTCCTTATCATCAGCAACCGATATCTGCTTGCTCGGCTGCCCCACTTGAATATTGCCTTGATTCCTCTCCACACTTTGACCAAAAGTTTTCCTTTCTTTTTGTTTTTCTCTTTTTCCTTGTCAAAGGACGACTTAAGGTCAACATGCGCCTTGGCCAAATTGGTATAGGCAGTATCGAGCTGGGCAACAGATGCTGCCATCTTAGCATGCGCATCAAAGTAAGTCTGCATCTCAGCTCTGGAGCAATAGTCAGGCGGAGGCTGGGAGTGTGAGGGCCCACTAGGGAGCTTGGACACTAAGTCCCGAAGGGATGCAAGCTGGGAGTTCATCTCCCCAAAATGTCCCTCAGATGGAGCAGTCTGTGAGGAGGACTTCTCACCTACAGTAGTCCCCATTTTCCTCTTCTCACTTTTCAGCACACTACCTGCACCTGTCACTCTCAAAGGGTGGAATGGCTTGTTTGCCGGTATCCAATGATCTCCCCCCATTCATCAACATGTGCACGTCGGCATAGATCTGTAATCAACGATGGGAACATCAAATACATGCCACCTAGAAGCACGTATTCCTTTAGCTCCCGCACAATGTAGTGCCCGACATTCAAAGGGATGTCGTCCAGGATACACGCAATCATCAAAGCCCTGGCATATGGGACATCAGACACATCCCCGAGGGGGATACTCTGCTCGCGATGATATATAGCCACATCTTTGCTTCAGCAGTAAAATCACCATACTTGATGCCCCTCTTCTTGGTAGCCCAGCTCACCCTATGACGCGGAGGACACAACTTTGCAACTATCCAATCACCATTTTCACATGTGTCTTTTTCGTGCACAGGCTTGAGCGGATGATTGGGGAGCCCATAGAAATCATTTATCTCTTCGGCACCAAATTTAACGGTCTTTCCCCTTATGGTGATTTCATGGTTCTAGAAGTGTGTCCGCCTCAGGTTGGCATAAAATTCTCTCACCCATTCTTCATTGGCCTTACATGGATTGGGAGTGAAGCAGTTCCAGCCGCTTGCAACTAGCCGGCCATAGAAATCAGGAAGGAGCTCCGCCAATTTGTCCGTGGAAATCCCTTTCTCAAGTATGAGTTTCTTTGTGAGGAGATCCTCATAATACCAGCTCTGTCATGCAGCAGATAAGAATCTGGAAGTATCAAAGTTCTCCTCAACATTTTTCTCAATTTCGTGACTCAACGGGGGATTGTCCGTCATGTTTGGATCCATTTAAAGCTCAAAGTACCTTCAAAAAATTAAAACGAAGTAGTCATGCGGTAGAACCTTGTTCAGAAAGTTAAAACACTACAGTTATGCCAAAAAACCAGGTTGAACCGGTCCGGGAAGCCCCCGATGCAAGCTCACTGGATTGCTGGAATTTGCCAGTTTCCGCACCTGCGGAACTTCAGTCGCAGGTGCGGTTGCGCATCTGCAAAAAAGAATGCGCACCTGCGGAATTTTCTCAGTGGACCAGAAGTCGCACCTGCGAATAAGGGCTCGCAGGTGCGAAGCCGCATCTGTGGAAAAATGTTCGCGCCTGCGGAGTTCGTCCAAGGGTTCAGTGCCCAGAAATTTTTGACTATTTTCTATTTGGGGCATGGTTTTTAGCAACTAATATTTACTCAAGACTTCCATATTAGTGTACCAAATTGAGTTCTAACTTCGTTAACACTGAATTTAGGTACCTCGCTCAAAAAATTTCTTTTGGACAATTTATCGAACATGTTGCAGGCAGTGTAGAATCATTTTTTTCCACAAAATTTGGATACTCGGATTCCCCACAAAATGTTGTTTCACTGAAGCCAGCACACACTAACCTACTCTCAACAAAATCCTCACCCTAATATTACCCTAATTCAGAGGGTTCGTGTGAATAAAAAAAATACTTGCCATGAAAGGCTTGAGAGAAGAAGAAAATAGAGCACTGGAAGAAGAAAAACAGAGAAGAAAAAGAGAGAGGAATCAAGGGACATTACATGTGTAGTCTTGTGTAGGATCAAGACTTGCTTGAGATGCGAGATGAGAGGAACAGAAAATATATTTTTTTCTTTGAGTTTTGGGAATAAACACACTTACCTAGTGAAATGAGGGTTGGGGAATTTTCTATGCACGAATTCCGCACCTGAGGAAAATGTGTTGCGCCTGCGGAAGTTCCGCACCTGCGCTCCTATTTCCGATGCTGCTAGGTCGCACATGCGGAAATACCTGGGATCAACAACCAATTTTTGGGCAGCACTGTTTTGGTGCATTCCCGCTCTCAAAAATTTGCAACTTAGCTCCAAAAAATCTGAAACTTGGCAGATTAGTGCAAAACAATATATTAAGCTATTCTAAAAAGGAAAATTTCAAAAATGACCAATTTTTTTGAAAACGATGGGTTGCCTCCCACCAAGCACCACATTTAACGTCGTGGCACAACGCAAGTCAACTTTACGACTTTTCTCTCCACTTGGATGATATGAACCGGGCACCTAGCTTGGAATCAAGCTTGTGACCACGAGCAATGGGGGTGGTAGGTCGATGACCGAGCCAAGCATTAATTTCTTCATTTTGCACTTCTTGGCTCTCATGTGAGGAATGTCATTTTGCTTTCTTGTTCCCTCAAATTGTAGGATGTATGGTATTAGTCATTCCTCCGTGCAATCTTTAATTGATTCATGTATTTCAATTCCCATATCATTACACAAATCCAATGCTGAAAAATACTTGGAATGTGACTTCAAACCTCCAACTTGCAATTTTCCTCGAATTTTGACATCCTTTTTTTTCCCGGATTAGAGTCAATTTCAACCAAATTTTTATTAACACCAGTTGACTCTAATTCCACATTTTTCTTGGCATCACAAACACTCATGGAGTCGGTTGGCGGATGTTCAAATCTTGATTCCTCAAAGTAAAGCTCATTTTCTTCTTCGGAATTGGACTCCTCTTGGCTTCCTTCCACACTTTCAAATTGAGAGGCATAATGAGCCTCCATCAATGCTTTCATTTGATCCTCCAAAGTGCGGATGTGCTCATCATTTTGAGTCACTTCATGTTTCAAGTCCTCGAGTGCAAAGTTGTGCTTTTCCTCATTTTCAAGAATGGCCTCCAACATGAGCATCATCTTCTCATTTTGAGCATTTGAGAGTTCTTCCTTGTTTTGTTCAAGTGCTAAGCAAGGATTTTCAACTTCAACCTCCAAGGATGATTCTTGGCTATCACTCACTTCTGAGGCTTTTTGAACCCTTAAGGTTTCAATCATTTCATCCATTTATGAGTGCAACCTTTCAAGTGCCAATTTATTTTGGAGACTATTCTCCAAAAGCTCCTCTAAGGCATTTTGCTCTTTGTTTCCTTCTTCAAGTAAGCACTCCAACCTGAGCTTGAACTCTCCTCTTCGGTCATGCTCAATTTCTTCCACTTCCTCATCCCTAAAATTTTCATCACAAAAAGTAGAATCATCGTAGTGGGGGCTTGGGGAAGGGACAGACAAATACACACAATCATACCAATGACCATTTTGGCAACCACACATATCACAAATACTCCACTCATGGGTTTGAGATTGTGTGCACAATCCACCCCCAGGAGAATTTAAGCAATTTTGCCACGAGTGTGGTCCTCCACAATAAGGACAAGCGTCATCCAAGTATGAACAACTAGCATCCGACCAATCTTCATTATATGATGCCATATATTTTTTTTATCAAAAATTAAGAAATTAAACAAGTAACAAACAAGAAAAATAGACCAAGGTAAGAAAAATAATTACAAAAATATTCACAAGTTTGGACCAAAGCACTTATGCTTATTTCTCAAACAACCTAAATTACGCCAAATTGTTCCCCGGCAACGACGCCAAAATTTGATACGCTCAAATTACACTTTAAAATAGTGTAAGCGATCGATGTCAAATATAGTAACCCAACTAGGTTGGGGTCGAATCCAACAGAGAATAATATGTAGGCGATTAGGAATGTAAGAGAATTATCACTCGTGGCGCAATGCCAAACACTTAGATTTTTGGTGTAGAAAATATTTAAAACTAAATGCAAAAATGTAAACTAACCTAGAAGCAAGTAAAATGATCAATGGATACAAGTATGAATGCACGGAAATTACTCTCAAGTAACGATCCAATGTATTTCATGATTTTATAAATATGAGCGAGTTTATGTTAATTAGCCACGGTTAATAATTCATAATTAGCTTCTTCCAAAGACTAACAAGACTTCCTAATTGAATTATTCCTAACCCAATTAAGAGATTAAGAACACCCGAATATGGCTACAAGTAGTTCGATCCTATTCCTAGGTAGAATCTATAAAATGAGGGTTAAAACCTCAAGTTCTTGTTAGTTAATCTTTTCCAGCCCCAAATTATCTTTTTCAAAATTAATTCGGAGTTAATGGGTGAGTCCTATGGTTAGATAATCTCTTTGGAAACATTAAAGAACAAGAATAATTAATGAAACAATAACCCAGTTCATAAAAGGATAAAAATCATTCAATACATAAGCACAACAAGGTATTTAATCCACACTTTAAACATGAATATTCCCATAAACACGATTTAGTGTTGGAAATAATTACTACACACTTAAATATTCAATACAAAGCAAGAAAACGAAGAAACAAACATAAATGAGTAAGAAATCCTTAACCACAAGCTTGAAATCTTCAAAACCCAAGTGTGTGTGCAAACCCTAGCTTCCAAAAATGTTTTCTCTTGTCTCCAAGACTGAAAATATGCCAAAATATTACCAAAGATACTTAAAATATATTTTAGGTCAAGTATTTGTGGGTTTTGGGATTGGGAAAATGTAAATTGACGAATCTGTCCAGGTTTGATGCCCGTTGACCGCACCTGCGGAAGTATTCTCGCAGGTGCGGCTCCACAGATGCGGAAACCACATCGCAGGTGCGATTCCAAGTGACGTCATCCTTTTCCACAGATGCAGACCAATCTACTGCACCTGCGGTTCCGCAAGTGCGGATACCACGTCGCAGGTGCGGCCTGTGTACAGTTGAGCCATTTGCGCGGGTGCAGAACATTACTTCGTAGGTGCGATGTTGCACCAGCGACCAAACGTCCGCAGGTGAGGAATCACTGATAACTATTGCCGTTTTTCCACCTTTGTTTTGCTCAATTCCACTTCAATTCAATGCAAATCACTTCATGGACTCATTTTCTTGAAAATCAAACAATACACACTATAAACGACCTCATGTTATCATTAAAGGATGCAAAGTCTAATGAAAAGAGACTAAAATGAGTGGTAAAATCACCACTCATAATTCATATCTACTATTTATTACAATTTTGATAAATTTTACGTATAAATTTATGATTCACGTTGAAAGTTATGGATTTAATTGTACTCATACTTATAATGCTACATCCACTTTTGTGTGGTTAAATCAAGGGATTTTTTCATTCATAGGAACTATTTGAAATATTATTAAGAAAAATGTCCATGTTTTGGTACCCGGCCTAAACATATTTTAGTTACAAAATATATACATTCCACCTTAAACAGACTCCTAATCCATTATTTATGCATTCAATCAAGAGATTTAGTGACACCCTTTTCTTTTTTTCTCTCTCCTCTCCCCTCTTCTCTCCAGATTGTTAGGAATGTCTTTTAATGATTTCATGTCTTTTAATGATTTCATGTCTTTCTGTTTAGTCCAGTGATAAAGTAACTAAATATTTAAAAATTACGTTATTCAATGCACCTTATTTTGACCAACTATATTTCATAGCCTTAAGTTTAAGTTTGTTCAAAAAGCTCCTTAGATTTGATGCTTTGTGGAGCTTTATCAACTTTGGCCTTTCGCCTTTTAACTTCCTTTTTTGATATCTTTGAATTATCAATATGGGAGACCTGCACAAATATTAAGCACAAGTTAACGTGAGCGTACAAAAATTTACATGGACTATTGTATTTTTGTCAGAACCAGACCAACTCAGATTTATACAGTTACAACTTACAAGTTGTTGGCATAATCCACGCTACAAAACAAAGGGTGCTCCCCCTTTCCAATTTCTTCAAAATAATTTTCATACATTATTTCCACCCAGTTATATACAACTACAATATCAACAACAACAACAATAACAATAACAACCCAATATAATCCCACAAGTGGGATCTGGGAAGGGTAGTGTGTATGCAAACCTTACCCCTACCTTAGGGTAGAGAGGCTGTTTGCAATAGACCATCGGCATCCTTCCCTCCAAGAACTCCCCACCTTGCTTTTGGGGTGACTCGAACTCACAACCTCTTGGTTGGAAGTGGAGGGTGCTTACCATCAGATTCAACTACAATATCATACCACTTAAATATAATTTTTATACAATATGTCTTTTGTATATTTTGTATTTGATTTATACATAGTAAAAATAAATTTCATACAACTAATTATTTATTATACAACTTATCTATAACTTTCATACATTATTTCTACCTAGTTATATACAACTACAATATCATACCACTTAAATACAATTTTTATACAAATTTTATACAATGTCATCTGTATATTGTGTATATGATTTATACATAGTAAAAACAAATTTCATACAACTAATTATAAATTATACAACTTATCTACAACTTTCATACATTTTTTATACAATATTGTTCAGCTTTCATACAATATACATATATATATATATATATGTATATTGTATGAAAGCTGAACAATATTGTATAAAAAATGTATGAAAGTTGTAGATAAGTTGTATAATTTATAATTAGTTGTATGAAATTTGTTTTTACTATNTTGTTTATATATATATATATATATATAAACAACATAATACACTTTGTCTACCATTTTCCTACAACTTCACTACAATTTCGTAAGTATAATGTATGTCATGTCTTCTTTTTCTTCTTCTTCTTCTTCTTCTTCTTCGAGTTTCAATATGAAATTCAGCCAAAATCAAGTCTAATCTTCACCAAAATACCATCAAAATTGAGATATAAACTCCAAAGAATATTCTCAATTATTTGCAACAACACCCAATCCAAACAAATAATAATTTTTGAAAATCCAAATTCAAATTCAAAGCTTCAAAACTTTTTAATGGTTGTCAATGGTGGAATTGCTGCTCTCTTTTCCTTTGCTCTACCTTACTGGATTTAGGGATTTAGAGATAGAGAGAGACATAGAGAGAGAGAGAGAGAGCAAGAGAGAGAGAGAGAGAGAGAGAGAGAGAGTCACGACCCAAAATCCGCTAGTCGTGATGGCACCTAACCCAACCCGCTAGGTAAGCCAACTAATAACTATCAAATTTCAATCATCTTGACAAGTCAATTAAACATAATAAATTATCTTAATCTACTATATTTCCCAGGGACCGGTAGTACAAATCATGAGCTTCTAAGAATAGAGTTTACAAGGCGAAAATGAAAGAAATACATAGTATGTTTGAATATTACATAAACAACACAATTTAATCTAAGGCTACCCTGAACAACAGAGGCAGCTATAACATGGATGCGGGTACATCTTCATATCCAGCAACTCTCGAGCACAGCAACAACTGCAACCAACATCTGCACGCAATGTGCAAAAGTGTAGTATCAGTACAACCGACCACATGTACTGAGTAAGCAACAAACCTAACTTTAGGTTGAAAGTAATGACGAGCTATCACGAGGTCGGGTCCAATACCGATATTATACAATAATCCATAACATCATAATACAAGTAATAAAAGGGGTATCTCAGAAGTATAAGAGCTTAACCCGTTCCTGGTTTCAGAAGAAAAAAATAGGCATGCTTTTCAAATATTTTCAGTGAAACTCAGTTCTTTTGCCAAAAATGCCAAAATACAGGTAAGTTTGAAAACTATGATTTTTCTCAAAATCCTTTGAACAATAAGTAAGAGGTTTCACTTTCTTTCCAAATATCAAGTGCAAAAACACCCCTTTGTATCCACATACTAATAAGTGTAAAAAGTCATGAATGACGTGATACTATATATCATGAGGAGAAAATGCAGTTATATGCATGTATGTCAAGTGTGCATGTCAAATGCGATGCAACTCAGTGATAAAACCATATGCAAGCTCTCAGAGCATCAATTCACTAAGTCCTCCCAATCACTCATAAAAAGCCCCTCGGGCAAACATCACTCATATACAGCCCCTCGGGCAAACCTCACCATCACTCACATACATCCCATAGGGCAAACCTCACCATCACTCATGCCTCCTAGTCACTCGGCACTCGCACTTAGTAGGTACCTGCGCTCACTAGGGGTGTGTACACACTCCGGAGGGGCTCCTATAGCCCAAGCGCTATATCAAGCCAATCATGGGCATAAATCAATGAGGCCCTCAACCTATATCAAACATGCTGCGGCGTGCAGCCCTCTCCCAAAAATAAACATGTTGTGTCATGCAGCCTGATCCCATAAATAAGCATCATAATCAGGACCTCGACCTCACTCATAAATATCCTCACAATAAGGCCCTAGGACTCACTCAGTCATCAATCTCTCCAGTCTCTCTCTCTCTCTCTCCCTCGGTCTCATGATGTCATGAAACTAACCCAGTAATGATGATGTGATGTATTAATGAATAACAACGGAGACTGAGATATGATATGCATATGAGTGCGCATGACTGAGTACATAAAACAATGAAAACATATAACTCCAAAACAGAAATGACCTCAGTGGGCCCCAATAGTATCGACATAAGCCTAAACATGACATCTAGCATGAATGACAACTCAATTACTATATCACATAGTGGAGACACAGATAACAACAAGATAGGGCCACTTTACAGTTCCATGGGGACCTCAAGGTCCCAATTCAAAAGGTGCACGCCCACACGCCCGTCACCTAGCATGTGCGTCACCTCAATACCAATCACATAACACGTATTGCGGGCTTTCATACTCCCAACACTAAGTTTAGAAGAGTTACTTACCTCGAACGAGCCAATACCCATACCGAGCAAGCCAAGCGATGCTCCAAAGATGCCATCTCGCGTGTTCCGACCTCCAAACGGCTCGAGACTGACCGACAACAATTCAAATACATCAAACAATGCTAAAGGAACCAATCCCGATCATAAACGATCGAATCTTGAATCAAAGACCGAAATTGGCTTAAAAGCCCAACCCGGGCCTGCACCTTGGAACCCGACAAAATTCACAAAATCCGATAACTCATTCAATTGCGAGTCCAACCATACTAGTCTCACTCAATTCTGACTCCAATTCGATGTTCAAAACTCAAAAATTCATATTATGAAACTTTAGCCCCAAACCCCCAATTTCCTCATTAAAATTCATCAACAAATTGCCAAAAATGAAGATAGTTTCATGAAATATGATCAAAACCAAGTAGAGAACACTTACCCCAATCCTTGTGATGAACTTTGCTCCAACATCGCCTCAATCCGAGTCCCACATCTCAAAATATGATAAAATAACAAAAGGCTCGATTTATAGCACTCTGCCCAACTATTTCCGCATTTACAGACAACTCGTCGCACCTGCAACCACCACTCTTGCAGAACAACCCCGCATCTGCGAAAATGGTCTTTCCCAGCAACACCCGCTCTGCGAATCAATTTTCCTCTCCTGCGCACCCGCATGTGTGATACTTTCTCCGCATCTGCGATGAGCTCCAACCCTTAAAATTTCCGCACCTGCGACACATGGCTTGCACTTGCGGCCATCGCACATGTGCAATACTACTCGTAGATGCGGAACACCAGAACCAACAACTGAAATACTAAGGAAAATGATCTGAAATCAATCTGAAACACGCCCGATCCCCTCGGGACCCCATCCAATCATACCCACAAGTCACATAACATAACACGGACCTACTCGAGGCCTCAAAACACACATAACAACATCGAAGCGACGAATCACACCTCAATTCGAACCTAATGAACTTTGAACTTTCAAATTTCTAAAACACGCGCCGAAACATATCAAATCATCCCGGAATGAACTCAAAATTTGCACGCAAGTCCCAATTGAAATGACGAAGCTATTCCAACTTCCGGAACCACAATACGAAATCGATATCTTCACAATCAACTTCCGGTCAAACTTATGAACTTCCCAAGCCTTCAAATCCCCAATTTTCGCCAATTAGTTTCAAAACCCTATAGGAACATCCAAATGCAAATCAAGGAATACACCAAAGTCCAAAATAACTATCTGGACTTAACGGAACCATCGAAACTTCGTTCTGGGGGTCAAATTCTCAAAAAGTCAAACTTGGTCAAACTTTTCCAATTTGAAGCTTCTAGCTGAGAAACATTCTTCTAAATCAATTCTGATTAACCTGAAAATCACAACCGACGGTTCGCATAAGTCATAATATATCACACGGAGCTACTCATGCCCTCAAATAACCGAGCGAAGTGCAAATGCTCAAAACGACCGGTCGGATCGTTGTAGAGAGCGCATGAGGGAAAGAGAAAAAGGATGAGAAATAATTGATTCCTAATATAAAGGGATACTTATTTAATTCCTAAAGTGTATATAATTGGTAAATTTGTATATAGGATGTAACTAAATTGAAACTTGAGTAGGGAGGGTAATAAAGTTTCAAATAGTGTATAGGAATGTAAAAACCTCTTAAATCAAACCAGTGAAATATAACATGTATCCTTACGTAAAATTCTTCCTCGTGTTTAGTTCAAATATGGATGTTAAAATGAGTTAAATGTATGAATTTTTTATTAAACAAATTAAGAAAGCCACGTGACGAAGAACGAATTTAGAATCAGGTCATAGTTCTGGTCGATGGAAGTGGAGTTGAAATAAACTTATCTTGACCCAAAATCCCTCCTTAGGAATTGTGACGGCACATAGTCTCTAAGACTAGGTAAGTCTTAACACTTACTAAATTAATAACAGATTTTAACCAATCAACTATTAAACATGGACCTGAAAATTTGATATATAACCAACAGTCCCAAGTAGATATAAAACATCCCAAAATCGGTGGTACAAATCATAAGCTCTACTGAGTTCACTAGAAAATCTCTAAGTACAACTGCTCCGGAATAGAAATAAATAGTACAAAGTAAATTTTAGAAGGTGACTCCGAGGCTTGCGAACGCGACGACATGTATACCTTGAAGTCTCCACAGCAATACTCGGCCAGCTATCTAATGATCATCACGCCCTGACGTACCTGGATATGCTCAAAAATGTGCAACAAGCATAGCATGAGTACACAAAAGCAGTATCCAGTAAGTATCAAGACTAACCTTGGCAGAATAGTAAAGAGGAACAGTCAAGACATCCACAAGACATAATAACATGTACAAGTATGAATACAAAACTAACAGGGAACACTATGAAGCTAAACATGGTAAGAATAATGTTATGATACTTGCAATAAGAACTAGAAACAACAATTAACAACAAAGAGCCAACAAGTAAATACGTCGTAAAGTAAGTAGAAATACAGTTAAAGTCTGGTGAAACCAATTAAGGGAAAATAAGTAACAACCTAATAAAATAACTACTTTCGCACAAGTTTATACAAGAATTTTCCCGAGGTACCACACCTCCTAATCACAATTACGGGTCCCAAATCGCGAACCCTAATCACTTGAAATCTTGTGCCCACATTACAAATCAAAAGTGCACGGACAACTCATGTGTCAATACCATTAATACCTCACATCTGCACGGGAAACTCACGTGCTAAGAGAGTAACAATATCTCATATCCGCATGGACAACTCATGTGCTAGCAGTAACAATATCTCATATCCGAACGGACAACTCACGTGCTAACAGTACAACTCAGGCAAAGAAGGCATGTATACGAGAATACATGTAAATGACCAATGATCATCAAGGTTCATCTTCTTGGACTGATATGAGTGACTAATTGTGGTGTATGCTTGTGCAAGTGTTCTATCACAACTCAAGTCAATAAGTAAGATCAAAGACAACGAATGGCACATAGGAAACAACACAACGAAACTTGTAATATGCATGGCTCACACAAGGTAAGCACACCACTAGAAAAATTCCATCAATAATAATGCCCCCGGGCCATCACAAATCATCCCGACATGCCTCTCTTGTCCTGACGCTTACGCAACAAAAAAGTAAATGACCGTCTTGTCTCGCCATACACATATAATAATATTCCCACCGTGTCTCGCCACATGCAAAAATTCAACAATACCACGTGTGCCAAAAACATAAGAATATAATATAACATCACTCACCACATGCGCCCATATGCCATAACATTTTCTTAAGAACAACTTCATTACCACAACCACACATAATCCTCGACTCAACAATACTGAGTACAACAACAACAACAACAATAACAATAACAATAACACGAGTGTATGGTAAGTAAATCAACAAAAGAATTACAAAAGCACAATGAAGCTAAAGAACGAGCTCACCATGAACGACATAACAAGTAATAATGGCTTTAAATAAGAATAAGTCAACAATGAGAGAGATAATGTGTAACAACGATTTCAAATAAGAATAACTCAACAATAGGGACGATAACATGTAACAATAATTTGAAATAAGAATATCTTCAACAATAAGAGAGGTAACATGTAACAAAGATTTCAAGTAAAGATAGATCATAATGGAAGAGATAACATGCAACAATGACTTCACATAAGGATAAATCAACAATGGAAGAGATAACATGTAATAAAAGAGGCAACAATTTCAATTAAAGCATATAAGAGTACATTTGGCAACAAAGGGTAGAACATGAACCAATCAATTTCAAATAAGGCATATAAGGGTAATCTAGCAATTGATGATATAACATGATAAGGCTAATTCATATTAATATTAATATTTATAAGAAACCTAAGAGTCCAAAACGGTCAAATTTACACATATAAGCCATGTACGCACTCGTCACTTTGTGTACACGTCTTTTATGTAGTTCAAATAGTGCAAAAAAACCTATCCCTACTAGGTATCCCCCACACAACGTTAGGCAAAATACTTACCTCAAAAAGCCCTCAATCAAACTCTAAAATAGCTTTCCCTTTACAATTCATCTCCATTCGGCTCAAATTTAAAAAAAATTGACTTAATAACATTGAATAATGCAAGAGAAATCAATTCCGATAAATAAAGTCATGATCTTTACACAATTCCTCAAAAGTCAACAAAAGTGTAACACCCCGTACATTCGACTTAGGTATGAATTTGTTAAATGAGTAGTAAGGTTATATTTTGGACATGTGAATTTCTATTGGGTATGGGTGGAAATAGTTATTTTAGAATCAAGACGAAGAGTGAGGTATACAAGATTCGATAAAATCGACGAAGTTTGCAAAATGTCAGTCTTGCAGGAGGTTTAGTGAAAAACGTGTAAGGTATTTGGGAAAATACAAAACATTAAAGTTGTGGGACTTTGAAAATATATCTCCAAAGATATATTGTGGAGCCCAAACAAATCTCTGTGCAAAAGGTTATGTGTGTTTTACAGAACAGTGTGCAATATGCGCGCCCCGAGCGCGACCACGCACATGTGGCAGTGTTCCTGACATTTTGCACGGTCAGGCCTACAGGTGCGCGGGGACGCACTTGGGAAGTCATTTTAAATCCCTACTTCGTCCCCCACAGCCCCCAAAACATAAAAACTTGCTCTAGAAAGGAAAGGTCTCAAAAACATAACTCTTTAAGGGTCCCTCCACCACCCAAGGTAAGTTCTAATGGTGATTCTAAGTTAATTTTAATATCCCAACATCTTATTAACATGGGTAAACCCTCCATATCATTCGATATTCTATTGGGACATCAATATTGAGAGAAGGAACCCTAGAACTCGAATTCAAGGGGATTGGACTTCAAAAAGGTAATGTCTTCACCCTCTAATTGATTCTAGCATTGGTTTAATGATTATAGACCCTAGTTCATGATAAATGAGTTGATGGGTTTGATAGAAAAGCATAAACGGTCATAGGTTTGGGTTGTTGATTATTGATTATTGGTTAAGGGTGTTGTTTACCTTATGGGTGATGAAGAATAATGTTGATTATAACCATTTGAGGCTTTAGAATTTATCTAGGAACAAGAGAATGGGTTATTGGGTGTAGAAACATCATTAATAAGGGATATGAAGCTTTATTCCACCAAGTGTTTGATAAAATGCCTAAATTATCAAAACATGACTATTGTTGCTAATTTGGAATCCCTTTGAGTTGTATTGATATAGATTAAAGTTGAAAGGGTTGGCGAATATTGTATTATTCTCAAGAGCAAGAAGTTAAGGTATGTGAGGCTAATTCTCTATGTTTGAGAATGTTAATGATTCTCCCTACACTATGTTTCTTTTACCACGTTACTTATTGCCTCAGAAATATAGTTATGCCTAGTTCCTTGAATTGTTGCAGAACTTCTATTCTCTAGCTTCGTAGCTCGTTCATGACTTTCATTCTGAACGTTGTGAAATCAGTGTGTAATCAATATAGACTTGGGTTTGATGCCCATGAGTCTCAGTCTAATTACTCAGCATGTCATAAACAGTTAAAGTTTCAATTTTCATAATCAGTTCATGAATACATGTCTCAGTCTAGCTCTATTCAGCATTCAAGTATCATGTAACTCAGTATGGTTCAGTATCATGGATTTCAGTATGATTCTCAGTTCCTGAATGTTGAACACATGTATTTGGGCCTGAGGACGTAGTTTATATGCTTTATGCATACTTGGGCCTGAGGCCATAGTTTATGCTTTATGCATGTTTGGGCCTGAGGCCCTAGTTTATGCTTTATGTATTTTTGGGCCTAAGGCCGTAATTATGTATATGTATGCTTGGGCCTGAGGTCGTAGCTTGTGCACATCCATATATTGGGCCCGAGGCCGTAGTTTATTCAGATAAACAAGTTGTTCATCATTCAGAAGAGGGAGTATTCATATCCTTACTTCCTTTCAGTTCAATTATTAGTTACCATTTCAGTTATCAGTTATTAGTTATCAGTTCAGTTATCAGTTATCAGTTATCAGTTCAGTTATCAGTTAGTATTAGTTATCATTTCATTTATCAGTTATCATTTCAGTTATCAATTCAATTCTCAGTTATCAGCTTAGTTTCAGTCCCAACATTTATAATTCTTTCTTTCAGTTGCTTTACATACCAGTGCAATTCAAATATACTGACATCCCTTTTGCTCAGGGCCTGCATCTCACGATGCAGGTAATGATTTACAGGTTGATGATTCAGAGTGCTAGGATTCTCGTACCAGCTATTTGGTGATCCCCAGTTCTTTCGGGACATTATCGTTACCTTACAGTCTTCAGTATTTTCATACAGTCAGTGTTTTTAGTACTTCATAGACTAAAGTAACAGTTAGACAGAGTCATAGGTTTTTCATATTAAGCTATGTTGGCTATAAATATGTTTCAGAATTGTATTAGTATTTCCGCACTTTGATATATCATCCAGACTTTTAGTATATCAGTATGTGTTAGTTTATCTGTTACATTCAGTATGTTATGATATCACATGTTGATTCAGCCAGCCAGTTGGTTCGCTCGATCACATGTAGTCAGGCATCGAGTACCGTGTTACGTCCACGCCAAGGTTCGGGGCGTGACAAAGTCAATCCCAGACCACCCAGTCAAAACCCGAATCCAAAGGTAGATTTCGACTTCCTATAACCCCACGAGTCTATACATGTGTTTTATTTCAAAATTCCATTCCAAATTGACTCTCAAACTCAAATTTCTTATTTTTCAAAACATAGACAGAATTTATCAAAATTTCACTTTGATTCTCGTAATTTTGATGTTAAATCTCAAATATAATCATGTAAAATAGTTGGAAATTTGAGCAAAATCACTTACCCAATGATTGTAGATGGAAATTCCTCTTCAAAATTGCCTCATATCGAGTCTAGGGTTCAAAGATGTAAAAATGAGACTAAAATCCCGTCCCTAAGCTCTTATGTCCAGTTGCAAATACGATGCGGCAATCATCATACCCATTCTACAGTCGCAAATTGGACATTAAGTTCGCAATTGCGAACCAAAGACACTTTGCACAACCAATCAGGATGAATGCAAATGCGGACAAGCTTACCCAGCCCCACCCATCACAAATGCGAACTCTGGGTTCGCAGATGCGAACCAAGAAGACTCCATCCTAATATCACAAATCCATCCTAAATCTCGCAAATGTGATACCTAAAGCACCTAATCATAACCAGTAAACTAAAACTCTCTTAAACACTCCGGAACGCGTTCGAAACTCACCCGAGCCCACGGGGCTCCAAACCAAACATCAACACAAGTCTAAAAATATAACACGAACTCGTTTGAGTGATTGAATAATCAAATAACATCCTAAACCATGAATCCGTCCTCCAAAACACATAAAATCAACATGAAACTCAAGAACTTCTAAAAACACAATCGCGCGTCTATAAAGACCTAACTGGTCGTTTTGAGCATGTGCACTTCGCTCGGTTGTTTGAGGGAATGAGTAGCTCCGTACGAAGTATTATAACTAATGTGAATCGTCGGTTTGGTTTTCAAGATTTATTCGAAATTGATTTGGAAGAATGATCCTCAGCTAGAAGCTCTAAATTGGAAAGGTTTGACCAAGTTTGATTTTTAGTATTTGACCTCGGATTGGATTTCTGATGGTTCTGTTAGCTCCGTAGGGTGAGTTTGGACTTAGGAGCGCGTCCAGATTGCGATTTGGAGGTCCGTAATAGAATTTGGCTTGAAATGGTGAAAGTTGAATTTTTGGAAAGTTTGATCGGTAGTGGACTTTTTGATATCTGAGTCGGATTCCGATTACGGAAGTTGGAACATGTCTGTACTGTCAAATGTGACTTGTGTGCAAAATGTGAGGTCAATCGGACGTGATTTGATGGGTTTCGGCATCGATCGTAGAAGTTTGAGGTTTCAAGTTCATTAAGCTTGAATTGGTATGCGATTCATATTTTTTTGTTGTTGTTTCATGTGATTTGAGAGCTCGAATAAGTTTATATGGTGTTTTAGGACTTGATGGTACCTTTTGTTGAGATCCCGGAGGCCTTGGGTGTGTTTCAGTGTGAGTTTAATTTTGAGCGAGTCCAGGCATTTCGGCACTCTGATAATGTTCTTGCACTTTTGGAAGTGCGGACCGCACGTTTTGGAGTGCTGAGGCAAAGTATAGGTACGGACCGCACATAAGACTGCGGACCATAGCAGAAAAATGCGAACCTCATAGGAGGAGTGCGGGCCACATAATTTTATGTGCGTCCGCATATCAGGGAGTTCTGTAGATTCATTGGTCCGTATTCGGAAGCTTATAGCTTTTGATCATAAAGAATTTTGAGATGATTCAAAAACGAAATTTGTAGCCCTTCGTGTCTAGTTTCCAGAAAGGTATCCAGACAATTATACTATGGCACGTGAGTTGTCCGTGCAATACGTGAGTTATCCGTGCAATACGTGAGTTATCCGTGCGGATTATAGCGCTTGGGCTGTAGGAGCCCCTCCGGAATCTGAACACCCCAAGTGAGCGCAACCGACTATAAATGTGTGTGGATTTGGCTACACGTCGCAACGGTTATTGTACAAGCTGAGTGTCTGAGTGTGCCGAGCATTGAGTAGTGAGATTGAGTACTGTGAGAGTGTGAGTACATGATTCATCTATGAGATACATGGCATTTGCATGCACACATGACATACATGCATAGAGATGCATTCTTTCTCATGCTATATAGTGTCATGTCATCCATGACTTATTATACGCATTGATATGTGGCATAGAGAGGTATTTTATACTCGTATTCGGAAAGAAAATGAAACATCTTATTTATTGTTGAAAGAATTTTGGGAAAAATCACAGTTTTCAAACTTACCTATAGTTCGGCATTTTTGCAAAAGATTTGAGTTCTCACTAAGATACTACACTTCTGCACATTGCGTGCAGTTGTTGGCTGCTGTTGTTGATGTGTTCGTTGGTTTCTAGATTGAAGATGTACCTGCGTCCCTGATGGAACTGCCTCTTTTGTTCGGGGTAGCCTTAGATTATGAAACTCTGTTTATGTACCATTCAAACAAACCATGCATTTATTTCATTTCTGTTTTGTAAACTCTATTCTTAGAAGCTCATGATTGTTACTACCAGTCCTCGAAAAATGTATAAATTCGATAAATTACTTTCATTTAATTGCCTTGTTAATTTAATTGAACTTGGAATATTATTAGTTAGCTTACCTAGCGGGTTGGGTAAGGTGCCATCACGATTAGTGGATTTGGGGTCGTGACAACATCTGATTTCTATCACATCAACTCGGAATGACGCCAAACCTTGCAGACAATTCCCAAATGACAAAATAGATTTATTCCAAGTCCTGAAACAAAAATCCAAGCACGATAGCTATGATTAACCTACAGTCAAAGCTTATCAAAATTCTTAGCCTTTAATTTGCCAACTTTTGGCAAAACACACAAATCAGCCTACAGACCTCCGAATTCGATTATGGGCATACACCCAAGTCTAAAATCACTCCACGAACCTATCGAAGCCATCAAAACACCGTTTCGGGGTCATTTCCACAAAAGTTAAACCTCGGTCAATATTTTCAACTTAAGTTTCTAAAGTGAGAACCACTCATCCAAATTCATTCTGAAACACCCGAAAATCAAATCCGACCATACACGCAAGTCATAATATACAATATGAAGTCACTCGAGACCTCGACCCATTGAACGAAACCTTAAAGCTCAAAACGGTCGGTCGGTCAGGTCGTTACAAAATTATATTTATAAATTGAAGCTAATGAATCCAGGGGAATACTAGGGTCATAATATACCTTGTGCACTTTCTGAAATAGATCAAAACTTCTAGTTTCCTGTACTCCGTAAATTTCTCTAACTTGAACGTGGATTTTAAAGTTTGTTCATAGGAACAAGAAGTTCTTTGAAGCATATCTCATTAGGCTATCGTTTATATCTAGCTTCATTTTGGTTTGGAGAAATAGCATAAGATTTTTTGTGTAAGCATTTACCATAATGTTATATTTCTTTTATATCGATGATGTATATATCAGTTTGTAGTCATCTAGATTATTCTACCAAGTACGTACCTGCTTTTTCCCATCAATATAAGTATCGGATAGCGCTGTAATTTTATCTTAAACGCAATCCACCTCAAGAATAAAAGGCCACCCTACTTTAATTTAACCTATATATACCATTTATTCTCCTTCATTCACATCCAACAACAACTGTCTGCTCATCCTCAATTCCTTCTTTCATCAGTTGAGAAACTCACCAACTCTAAGGTGAAAATTGAACTTAAAAAGAAGAGAATATCAAGGTAGGCAAATAAAAGGTTTCGGACATGTACAAGGTTGTTGAAGTACTACTATAAGTTATTGAATTATTCAAAATATGTAAAAAGTATTTGCAAAAATATAGTAAAAGAAAACCTTATTTTTCTCTTGAACGAGAATAATGTCATATAAAGTGAAACATACGAAGTATTTATTTGCTCTATAATCCTGTATAGACCGATGAGTACAATTTTTAATTGGATATTTGTGCTTTGAAATGCTATCCTGTAACAGATTAATTTTATTTATATAACTCACATGCCCGTAACTTAGCTATCAAATATTAAGACAATCTCCAATTCAACACCAATTTTGACACCAAGCACCATTTTAGTGTAAGATTTGGTGTTTTTTGCACCAATCCAACACCATTTCTTACACAATTTTGGTGTGTGAAATTTGGTGTAACACTATTCATCAGCACCATTACCATTCACCATTATTTTAATATTATCTTTTAATACTACACTTCTAATTTAACATATTATAATTTTATAATTAATTATATTTTTTATGTAATATCTTTATAATATTAATTTTATAATTTAATTTGGGTGTATAATTTCTATAATTTAATTTTAGTATATTTTTATTTTTATATAAAATTCTAAGTTAATTTTATTATAATTTATAAAAATATATAACCATCAAAAAATGAAAAGTACAAAACTGGAATATAATATGTTGTTAATAAATAACACAATGTTCATTGATTTTCATAAAAATAAATATTTAATACACCAATTCAAGATGCTTGAGAAAGTCCAACTCAAACAGTAGAAATTGTAGTAGATGAAAATTACCGATTTGAACAATTTTTAGCTCGACACAAAAAAATTAAGGACAAAGATGCTCATTTTGCACTTTGTAATGCATAAATAGAGCATTTATGTGAGCAACATACTAATCTTGTAAGTTGAATATTTATGTAAAAATTAAACTAAATATTACCATAATGTAATATTTATTTAACTATATCTTATCAATGATTTCATTTTTATTTGAATTATACATTAATGTATAATGCATACTATTGCTTATAATTTATATGTATTTAAAAATTAAAGGTATAAAATAATTTTATATTAATTGGTTATATAAGAAAGAAATATGAATTATATGGGATAAATATGAAAGAAAAAAGAATGAATTTGTCTTATAAAGAAAATAATATAATATAGAAGACAAAGAAGAATATAAAAAGAATATTCTTTTTTAGTGTAAAAAATAGTGTAATGGGTTGGAGTTACTTTGCACCATTTTGGTATAATAAAATGGTGCAAGGGTTGAAAATGCCTAAGTTGAAGATATATCAAATACAACAACTACGCCTCAATAATCAGTTTCGTTCCAATATTTATTGCTTTTCTGATGTCAAAAATTCTCCATATTTTCTACTGACATACAAATCATTAACCATATTAAAAAAACTGCTAATAAACATTAAATCTAATTTATTTAATTTTTAATGGAGAGGAAAAAGATTTCTTTTTTGTAGAGAGTGATAGTCCGTAAACTGAAGAAAAACAAACATATAAACCCTTCTTCACAAAATAAAAAACAGACATGTAAATAGTTGCGATAAATCTAATTTGTTAACTGCATTAGTACCAACAAGGACTCTGTGGCCCAATGGATAAGGCGCTGGTCTACGAAACCAGAGATTCTGGGTTCGATCCCCAGCAGAGTCGAACCTTTTTTACGATGAGTCCCGCAGCTGTTTTAATTTTGCTCCACTTTTTAAGGAGAATTTTCAAATGGTAAAAAAATCCTAAAAGAAAAAAGGAAACAAAAACTTCTTGAAAATGTTGCTAATTTAACAATATGAAAAGTGTAATGCCGTAAAAAAAATGAAATATAGATTACCAAAAAGAAAAAACGAAATTACCTGAAAATTCTTTAAGATCTGATTCCTTAAAAACGAATTATCTTGGAAAGAAAGTTAAAAAATAATTCAATAGGATATTCTAATAAACAGTAGGTCGTTTCTTTCTTCGGCGGCCTTGGTTTGAATATTTACTAAACCTTCATATTTCTTTTTTCTATTATATAGAAAATGAAAGACGGTCGACCAAAGATATATATATCATTTTAGAAAAATTTCTATATTATTTGAAATTCTTAAATGTAAAGTGTCATTGACACGCGTGGATCCCACATTCTCATAAGTACGAAACTCCTTTAAATGTTTTGTTCATTAGACTACTTTTGCATAGAATACTGCATGCGAATACTCATTTGGAACGTCCTTTTCTCATTTGGTAAAATTATTAATTTTGATTTAGTCAACTAGAAGTTTCCATAGAGAAAGTAAACTTAATTTTTAAATAATAGAGCAACAAAAAGAAATATCGGTAAATATTTACAAGATTTTCGTATTTACCCATATTGTTTTAAAGCAATTCAAAAATTAAAATTAAAATGTTTTTATCTAGCCACACTATTTGAAGACGATTTCAAACTAGAAAATTTCATATTCAAAAGCAATTTTAAAAAGTATACTTTATTAAATCTCAAAAGTTAATTTAAGTGATGAGATTTGTTCATACTGTATTATGGCGCTACCTAATGTAAAAATTTAATCTACATGGTTTGAACTCATTCTTTCCTAATAAGTTTTCGACTATCAATAAATTATCCTAAACATTATTTGTTATAATTTTTATATTTTTTCATTATGAAAATTAACATATGATAAATCAATAGAAAAATAAAAACATTTTTCGCATCTCCTTACTTAAGGAAAAAATTAAAATCCCTATAATAATTTAGATAGAAATGTTTATTAGTTTATCATCAGTTAACATCATTTTAAACGAGTCGTAATAAAATATAATTTGAACAACCATATTAAGTTACTACAATTTATATCATGTTAATATTTGTTTAGTGCATTTGGTTCTCTTTATTTGAAGTAGTAAAAGCCTCTTTAAGGGATGCAAGTTCCCTTGGAAGTTCTCTTTATTTATTGTACTAAAAATTTCTCTTGATTTTGTTGTATACAAGACATGAAGTAAAATCATAGTATTTTTATTGTATTTTAAAGAATGATGTTGTTCGTGTTAACTTTCATCAAGTAGCTTATTGTTCCCACTGTTGAAACTCTTGCGAAACCAATTTGAATGTATTCAAGAATAGTTTACAGATAGATTGGTAAGTTTCTTATTCTAGAAAATTTGTTAATATGGATGACACTTGTAGCTTAACTGCATTCTCTTGTAAAATATTTGGGAAAATAATACCATTGAAATCAAATTTTCAGTTTGATGTTTATGTTTGATAGGATGTTAAAAATGAGTATTATAGCACGTAGTTTTTCCATGTTAATTGGAGCAACTTAAACATATCATAATCTATAGCTTAATTTTAAGTAAATTATTAAAATAAAGTAATTATAAATTATGATCCCCAATATCATTCTCTGTCCGTAACTAAATGGATATAACAAGGATCGATTTATTTAATTGAGCCCTAACAAACATTATTTGAGCCATGACAAACAATAATTTTAAGACCATAATATTAGGCCCGTATGCGAGCCTTTCCTCATTCTTTTTTCAGTGATGTTTCTTTTATTTTCACCTCTATTTGGAAGAGAAAGTTTTACTCTTTAGCATTTAGGTATTTGTTATTATTTGATAGGAATGAAAACAGATAGGGCTTTACGAAATATGTTAGTTTCATATTCACAATCGTACCCAGTAAGTACCATGCCTAAAAGACTGGAATTTAACAAAAAAAAATCAACATAAAAGTAACAGTACAACAAAAAAAGATAAATAGTGGAGATCTCTCTAAATACCGTCTCGTAGTCCCAAAAATTAATGGGCAGGAAGAACTCTCAAGGTACGGCCTCGTTTATTTAATAAAAAAACAAATGGACGTAAACTCGACACTTCCATAGTCCATACCACTATTTCCTTTAACCCCACTCTTCATACATGGGTTAATTTCACGTGTGCTCGTTGAATTTTATTTATTATAATAGTCAAATCACAAAGTTATTTTTTTAACAGAATTTTATTCCCAAGAGTAGTAATATCATAAAGTTTTATCCATTGTACTTATAAAGTCACAAAATGTTAAAGTAATTGAATTATATATACTATAATAATAAAGTCACTATTATTTGCTCATTATAATGACAATTCCTACTCAGTGAACTGAAGGTGGCTTTATAATTTTGTGATTTTTGACTATTATAGTAGGTCAGCATCAATCCACTATCTAGCTCAAAATTAGCCTCACGAACTACTAACACTATTATTCGCGTAGCCCTTTTTTTTTTTTTTTTGTGCTATTTCACCATAGGCTGTCGGAACTTGCTTCTTAGCGCTACGTGGGAAGAGAATTTATCTATTCAGCCCCCCGACTTCAATTACAAACTCTTACTTCTCGGTCTAACTTGGACTAATCCCTTAGCAGGCAAGAAATTCCTACTAACCAGACAGAAAGTAAGTTTTTAATGTGACGAAAATAATTTTATATCGCATAGGTCCTGATACAGATGATCAAGATTCAAGTAGGAAGAAACATATAGAGAAAGAGAAAAAAATGGCAAGTACAGAATTGGTTCCTTCTGCAGTTGAGGATTCTCAACAACTCAGAAAAGCTTTTGTAGGTCTCTCTCTTTTTACCAACGTAACTTGATTTATATTAATTCAGATCTGAATTAATAAACTTCAGTGATTTTTAGCATATATAAATGCTGAATCCAATTGAACATATCCATGCTAACATATATCCGCCTTTGATTGTAGGATTGGGAACAGATGAAGCGCGTATTATTCAGATCTTGGGTCATAGAAATGCAGCACAACACGAATTAATCCGAAAAACTTATCAAAAGGATCTTCTCAAGGATTTAGATGGTGAAATTTCAGGTCACTTTCGGGTTAGCTTCAGTTTCTCATAATCCTTCTGATATGTATAGTCGCTCTTAAAATAGTAGCTAAATTTTTGTATATTTTGTGTATATATATACACATTCTGTCTATTATAGACATAAATCTAGTTTGTAATTGGATGGCCTATTTTCTGATCCATACCAGCATGCAGAATATTAGAGACTTGCTTTGCCTGTTCATTCTTTCATTTGTACATTTCTAGCATCTTGGATTAATTACTTATAACACAAGCACATTTTTCAAATAAGTGTTAGAATTTTATTAAATATATTCAACAACACTAAGATCTATTGGAAACACCAGCATGTCTATCCTCATAGTCACAGGGTAGGGCTAAGGTCTACGTATACACTACCCTCCCCAGACCCCACGGGGTGAGATTACTGGGTATGTTGTTGTTGTTGTTGTTGTATTCAACAACACTAAGATACAAACACATTTTTATTCTCTAACAAACCGAAGTCTAATGTTGCTTTACGATGAATGGCGGAGCCACATTGGTCCAAGGGTAGTCAATTGAATCTCCTTTCGCTAGAAAATTGTAGTACTGTAGTGTATAGAAGAAAATCTTTTTTATGTATACATATTGGATGTTGAATCTCATTAACACAAGAGAAGCTTCTGGTGCAGTGACAAACGGAGTCATAAGAATTTTAAGTCATGGATTCGACTTTCATATATTGACATGAGATGATTTAAATGGACTATTGTGGTCGGTTAGAATTCATATCACAAACCCCAACTTGTTTGAGACTGAGGCGTAGTTGTTGTTGGTTCGACTTCTAGATGTGGCATTCTTTTAGCATTTTCTTGAATCCCCTTATCTTCAATTCTGCCTCTGCTAATAATGCAATCCAAAATGGCATTACAGCGCGTGGTGCATTTGTGGACTATGGATCCATCTGAGCGCGATGCATGCTTGGCTAACGAGGCTACCAAGCGTCTACCTGATAGCAACTGCATTATCATGGAAATTGCTTGTTCCAGGCCTTCCGATGATCTGTTTAAAGTGAGACAGACCTACCACGATTGTTACAAGAAATCGTTTGAGGAAGATGTTTCTGATCACTCGACTGGGGATTTTCGTAAGGTACTTTCATTTGCTCTCAGTACCGTTCTTGTTTTTCTTTTCATTAGTATGGAGCTTATGCTTTCCTGAGCAGAACGCCTATTGGAAACAACCTCTCTATCTCTACAAGATAGGGGTAAGGTCTGCGTACACACTACCCTCCCTAGATCCCGCTATGCGGGATTACACTTTTGTATCTCAAGTAAACTAATTCCCAAACAGCTTTTGGTTCCTCTTGTAACTGCATTCAGATATGAGGGAGATGAGGTGAACATGGAATTGGCAAGTAATGAGGCAAAGATACTACATGAGAAGATCTCTAACAATGCTTATAGTGATGAGGAAATCATCGGAATTCTTTCGATTCGGAGTAAAACACAGCTCAATGCAACATTTAACCAGTACAATGATCAATTTGGCAATGCCATCAATAAGGTAGAGTCCCAAACTCAAGTAAAATCTCATACTGCAATTTGCTTTACTTAAACCGTGTAGCTATTACATCCATTGTCCAAAAGATCTACAGTCAGTCAGACCTCTCTATAACAACATCTCTATTTAACAGTCATTCATCGTCTATAACAGCACTTCACTATAGCAGCCAAAAGATATCGGAACAAACAAGGTTGTTATAGAGAGGTTTGGCTGAACTTACTCGGGAGTTTATTTGATCCTTCATTGGGAATATGCAGGATCTAAAATCCAATCCAAAGGATGCATACTTGAAATTACTCAGATCAGCAATAAAGTGTTTGACAGAACCTGAGAAGTACTTTGAGAAAGTTCTTCGATTGGCGATGAAGGGGCTGGGCACAGATGAAGAGTCTCTTACTAGAGTTGTTGCAACTCGGGCTGAAGTCGATATGGAGCTCATTAAAGAAAGATATTACCAGAGGAACAGCATGCCTCTGGACCGTGCGATTTCTGATGACACTTCAGGAGACTATGAAAGAATGCTTTTAGTATTGATTGGGCATGGAGATCTTTGAATCATGACAAGTATGTTGTAGGATATGAGAAGTGTTTCCTAAATTTTGCAGTTTGAGTTTGCTCCACCTTCCAAGGATGTGTAGTACTGTGTCCAACATAGTTTCTTGCTATGTTGCATGGACTCTCCAAAATGCTGCCGCACCCGTGTCGGATCCTTCAAAAATACACTTTTGAAGGATCCGACACGCATCCGGCAACATCTTCGGAGAGTCCGAGCAACATAGGTTTCTTGTGTTATATAAGACTTAAAACTTGGGTTTTATTTGGCAAACACATATTTGGCCATAAATTTTGCCTATATTTTGGCAAAATCCCAAGTCCCAAATCCCAAAACCCAAAACCAGCTCAATAGCTGGTTTTGGACCAAATCCCTAATAATACACATGTTTTTCCAAAATAAATTTGGGAAATATGTTTTGAAAACATATGTCCAAACCCATTTTCATCTTCAAGCCAAACTTCACCCAAAAACAGATTTTTCAAAACAAATTTGGGAATTTATGACCAAACGCTAGCTTAATAGTCTAGTGTGGTCATTTTCACCTTTCCATGAATCTTTCAGAGACTAAAAACAATAACAGCGCCTCAATCCCAAAAATTTGGGTCGACCATATGAATCCTCGCAGTCCATGTTACTCTATTTAAACTCATCGTGGTCCAACATTATATAAAATAAAATTAGGAAAAAAAAGAACACAAGAAGTTCTTATATTTTCTATTAAAATGTAAATCTCTAACATGACTAAAATAGTCCGTAGAAATCATAGGACCTAAAGTAAAAAACATACTAACAACTTAATCCCAACTAATTGGTATCGCCTATGTAAATTTTTTTCTTCCATTATGTCATATTTTTCACTAGGTCTGCATGAATTCAAAGAGATTGTATATCATTCGAGACAACTTTGTTCCATGTAAATTTAGGTCTACATCGTTCCCTTTTAACAAATCCCCTCCCCATGGTTTGACACCGACGAATCGGTGCATTTGAAGGTCGACGTAAGACATGTCCAGATCATCTCAGGCAAGACAATATAATAACTCAAACTGGTTGTTGCTCATTTACCTTACTAATCAGAAAAAAAAAACATAACAGTAGACATAGCACCTGTCAAAGAAATATAATGAGCATCATCCAGAAAAGTACTCCAGTAGGATAATAGTGCTGTATTTTGAATCAAATTAGGGGGTGTTAATATTATTCATATGACATGATTGACACATCAAAATTTACAATCCTCATTCCTAAACCACATTGAACAAGACAAAGCTGATCACTAGTCAGAAGCAGCCGATCGAAGTGTGTTCATTTACATGTTAACATAAGTAGCAGTTTGATGTGATTTATTTACTTAAAACAATCTGATGCTGCTGTCTCCACCCGGTGGTTTGCGTACACCACCATAGCAAACTCTGGATTCAACTTTACCTTCGGCGAATATATTGCTACCGCTCATTTCTCTCAGCTTAGCGCTGCTCAGTGGCCTTTCTGAAGATCCAGGACCAGGAGGACTCTTGTGGTCTCCCTTGAAAATGTTATTGCCAATTAACTCTGCAAACTTTTGGTTATGTATTTTCTTTACTGGCTTCACAACAGGTTCATCGCTGCCAAACAAGATATTGCTTCGACCACCAGCACGCTGCAAAATGCACAAGAGAAATGAGAAACATACTAGCTAAAAGGCCAATATAAGCAGAGGTGGACCCAGAATTTTTATGCGACGAGGGCACATTATTCTACTCAACCAGTGCCCCCTAAATGCTTTTAATGTTCAGGTTGCCAACTGCTTTAAATTAACCATTTTGAAGGTATATACGTATATATATATACAAGATTTTGGCCGAAATTTACGGGGTCCGGTGACCCCTCACCCCATACACATGGGTCCGCCTCTGAATATAAGAATATAAGATACTCTTAACATAGTGTGATATTGTCCGCTTTGGGCCAAGCCCGCATGATTTTTCCAAAGGCCTCACACCGTTAACAAATGCCTACACCTTATATGTAGGCTTCTAATTTTTTCAGCTAACAATGTAGGACTTTGTTCGCACACTCAACAGGACCGAGTAGAATTTTCTTAAGAAAATGAAGTCATTTGACAGATTTTTCCAGTTCAACATTCAGTTAAAAGGCACTTACTAGATTGCAGCTGTTTACTCTTTCAACTATAGAACCACTTGAAGCATTACATAGTTATTTGAAACAGAAACAAGTCTCAGAAGGCAACTTACATTAGAAACTTTGACAGATGTACGTACAGACCGTGGACGTGGTTCATCGATGTCTTTGCTTTGCTTCGGCTCCAAGGTCCGTGCAGCAGCCAATGATCTTGGAGGAATTTCTAGGGGAGGGCCAAATATATCATTTCCACTAAGTTCCTTGCTCTTTGCATCCGAAAGCTGCTTCTTCACTTTGCCATCAGACTCGCTTTCTTGAATCCCACTCACCTCGAGCTGCTTTGGCACTTCAGTCAGAGTGTTAGGCGTCTCCGGGGAGATATTCTCTTCAGTACTCAATGAAATCTGGCCTTTTCCATTTGCACCTTGCTACAATGGCATTATAACATTTGATCAAACTACTATTCAATTTCCTAATTTGTAGCATGCTGGTACTGCTAGTCCAGAGCTATTATAATTTTTATAAAAAAGGATTAAATGTGCCCTTTTACCCGGTCTGTACAGATAGAATTGCCCATTTATACAGAATGGTATCATCCACCATAGAAATAGAAATGAATCTTTAATCCTGAAGAGGAAAATAGTACCTGAACGATCCCGACAGATGTCCCGTTGTTAACATTACCATCAACAGGTTCAGATTCTAATGCAACAGTTTCACCAACAGCAGAAAATATATTGCTGCCGCTCATCTCCTTCAGTTTGTACCCTGAACAAGGTTTCCTGAAGATAGCAAGTTTCAATCAGGCTTAGTGCTAGGTGTTAGAGTACGTTATACGTACAAAACTTCGACCATCGTCAGCAAGGGCGGATGTAGCTCTATAGCAACAGGTTCAATTGAACACATTATGTGCAAAATATCACTGAAATCACAATAAATTATAGACGTGAACCCATAACTTTAAGGACATAATGAGTTCAATACTGAAAACCTTAAAGGTTGAACCCATAAAGTTCAAATCCCGGATTCGCTTCTGACCGTCAGTTACTTTGTTTTTCATTTCCTTTACAAACAATAGAAACTTCTGTGTGTGCGAACATGAGTTACAACACGGAAACATAATCAAGATGATCCTTCTGGATTTTGATTCGACTAATCAATTAATCAACTACTCCTTAATTCCAAAATAGCTAGCATAGGCTATATAAATCCTTGTTTTATTCATTCATTTAATTTCTACCTCATTTCATTCCAATTCTAAATTTAAAAGAAAATTAAATGATTCAAAAAGCTTATAAATCTTTTTGTTTCTTCTTGCCTCACCTTTTGTTCAAGCTCTCAGCTTCCTCCTCGGTAATCTGACCTCCAAACAACACCTTACTGATTCCATCAGAAGGCTGCAATGAAAGGTAAAAGACAAAACTAACCCTTATGTAATTGAAAAGTGCAACTCTCGGTTCTCTAACATCTTAAGTGATGGTCACAAATTTCAAGGTGACATTAGAGCAGACAAATATCCTGAGTTCGAGTTTGATCGCCATCTATTATAAAAAAATGAATTACATGTGCATGCATGTCCATGAAAAAGAATAAGGTTCACGTAAGCAGGGCGAAGGCACACTTTGCTTAGGATGGTCAATTAACCACTCTTTATCGGAAATTACATTGCGTATATAGGTAAAACATTAATTTTAAAGATATATAATATATGTTGAACACCCTTTGTCGAATTTTCTTTTTTACTTATTTCGAGTTTGAACACCCTTGAGAAAATTTTCTGGCTTCGCCACTGCACGTAAGGCCGACATGCAAAGACGGACCTAGGATTTGGCAGTTACGAGGCACCATGATATTCAATATAAAATTATTACTGCTCCTATGCTAATATCTGACTATTTCTTGAAGACATTTGAAAGTATACGCGAAATATTTTGTAGAAGCTTCCGGGTGCCGGTGACCCCTCAAGCTATAATGTGCGTCCGCTTCTGCCGACATGTGAGGGGGCGAAACATAATATAATTAAACAATGTCAGACAGACATTTGATGGAAAATGAAAACATACACGACGAGAACGAGATGCATTGGCGGACGATCGCGGCGGAACCTCCGACCACGTCAGCAAATTCGCCGTGGATGTATGGGAATTCCGTACGGGCGTTGATTTCTCCATTGTTTTACCACCGAGTTAATTGATACTACTCGGTGAGTCGTTCGTACGTTTAAAACTTTAAATGAAATGAATTTTTCTCCTCTGCCATTAGATTTTTGTTTGACAATTTGTAAGACCTGTGCATGATGTAGAATGATGACACGTGGAATGTAAACCACGTATAGTGGAAACTTTAACGTAAATATCTTTTAAAGTGTTGTATTCCTCCTTCTTCTTCTTTATTTATTTTTTTCTAGAAAAGTAAAAGTATATCTCACTTGGATATTTCATATATACGATTCATTATCTTTTTTATTTTCCAAAAATAGAATAAAAGACAAGTTGAAAGAACAAACGAGTTCGTGAAACAAAAGCGAGAAAATTTAGGAAAATAAGAATTTGGAAAGAAATCTTTAATGTAATTAAATTTTCACCTCTAAGCTAAACACCAACAGGATCCGTGGCGCAATGGTAGCGCGTCTGACTCCAGATCAGAAGGTTGCGTGTTCGATTCACGTCGGGTTCAATCCGCCCGATTCAATATGGGATCCTTTTTTTCCCTCAAAGTTTACCCTTTTGTTCCTTCAGGGGCGATTTTGTCATTCAATACCTTCTGTCCACGCTTTTTGCAACCAAGTGTTTCTTTCTTAGTGGGCGTTTGGACATAAAAATTGTAAAATTTCAAACAAAAATTGAAAATGGTATTTGAAAATTAGGGTTGTGTTTGAACATGAATATTATTTTGAGTTGTTTTTGAAGTTCTGTAAGTAATTTGAGTGAAAATTTTGAAAAATAACTTTTTGGAGCTTTTAAAATTTTCGAAAATTTTTAAAATTCATCTTTAAGTAAAAATTGGGAATTTTATGAACAAACACTGATTTGGTAAAAAAGTAAAAAAAAAATCGGAAAAAAAGTAAAAATTTTCTTATGTCCAAAAATTATGTTAATGTATAATACACACACGTTACCAGCTAATAGCTGGAGCAATATAGTAACAGAAAGAAACAGAAAAGGGAAAACCCATTTTAACAATATATAGCAAGTTCACATGCTAGTATGATCTTTCAATAGTTCTAATTATGTTAGGTCAAACCCATTTTCTTTCAAATATCAAGCCATTAATAAGTAACAGAAAGAAAGTACTTTTTTTATATCATAAAAAAAAAATACTCTAGTGAAAAAAAAGTACTATATCTATAACACTGAAAAGAAAGTACCGTTAATAATATTTTTATTTAGAATGGGGTTGGGGATGGGATAGAGTTGGGGCAAGGTTGAGATGGGGTGGATGAGTGGGGTTGGGTTGGTAACGGGTGGTGTGGTGGTGATGGAAAATAGGGTGGAGAAGGTTAAAAAAGAGTTTTGAAAAATGTTTTCCCTTCTCTTGATAGGAACATATTTTCCTCCAATTGGAGAAAAATGAGTTGATGAGAAAAATGTTTTCAAAACATTTAATCCAACCAAATATGGAAAAATTGAAATATATTTTCTGGAAAATGTTTTCCTTCATACCAAACACACCCTATGTGTCTTACTTTTCTTTTTAGTATGTTTAAAAAGAGAATTACACTTTCTATATTAGTAATTCTCTAATTCAAATATCCCCGCGATATATTTTAGACCACAAGTTCAAGAGCCATTTTTGATATATTATACACATCTTTAGTTTAAGACCACAAAATTTAAAAGTCTCATGTACCTTTTAAAACTTCGCGATCCAATCAAACTGAGATACATAAAATAAAATGGAGGGAGTACTATATATATTGGTGATTTGATGCTACATGCAATTCGTATTTGTTGACCCAAGTGAAATTTCTTTTGATGATTGACAAAGGAATTCACGCATGAACCAGGTCCATACACAGTGTACACAAACACGGGCAGATTCGAGCATAAGGGTTGCCCGTGAAGGAGATAAGCTCAAGTTGTTATATCTGATATCTCCTGATCGAAAAGGTTGCATAAGCGATAAAGAGAATGACTCCTTACTCGAGAGAACTCTATCCTAGATAAGGGAGGAATTAGAAGTTGAAGATAACTAGAACTCTTCCATCATGGAAGAGTATATCATTAGAACTCTAGTTATTTTCTATTCTACTAACTCTATAAATTGCAGGTTGTTCTCATTGTACAAGTACGCACAAACGCTAAAGTTAAACGTGACTTGAGAGCAAAATAGCAAGGCATTTTGCAAGCAATTCTTGTGTGATTCAAGTGTGCGAACCTGAAGCTACATGAACCAGATAGAAGAGCCAGCTCCAAGTGTTTGTCTTTTATTCCAGTTCAATTGTAGTAGGGCTTTTCAAGTTGTTCCTTTCAGCTTTATCTAGAAGCATTTGTATTAGGCACTCCGAGTATTCAAGTTAGAGTTAACTTGAAGTTGTCGCAATAGTTAGAGGTTGGTCGCCACAACGAGATTAGAGTTAATCCTTAGGTTTAAAAAAAAATTTGTAAATGTTGTTTTGGCTCGAAAATCCTACTGAGTAGTAGATCATGATTTTTTCACCTTTTGAGTCGGGCGTTTTTCAAGTAAAATACTTGAGTTCTTTACTTTCCGCACTTACTATTTCCATAATTGTAGTATAAGGAACACATAAAAGAACNGGAGGCAATTGTAATAGGTACTCAGAGTATTCAAGTTAGAATTAACTTGAAGTTGTCGCAACAGTTAGAGGCTGTTTGCTACAAGGGATTAGAGTTAGTTCAAGGTTTACAAAAAGTGTTTTTGTCAATGCAGTTTTTGGCTCAGTGATTTAGTGAAGAGTTTGGGAAAATCCTACTAGGAAGTAGGTCGTGGTTTTTTCACCTTTTGAGCCAGGTGTTTTTCACGTAAAATACTTGTGTTCTTTACTTTCCGCATTTACTATTTCAGCAATAGTAGGTTAAGGAACACTTAGAAGAACCATGTCCTTCCATGATAGTGTAAGCGAAAAATTGGTCACCACACAAATCACTCCCCTTGTGTGGTATTGAAGTATAAAATATTAATTGATATCAGAGCGGGTTATCCTTGAAGAGGTTTACACCTTAGGAGAAGATCAACATGAGTGCACCACCTGAAAACTGGGAAGGGCAATCCACTGATAGGCCACCACTCTTTAATGGCCAGTATTACTCTTGGTGAAAAAACAAGATGAGAGATCATATTATAGGAGAAGACTATAAGCTATGGGACGTTGTCACCGATGATCCACTGTCTACCTTGAAGAAAAATGTTGAAGGAGTAGTTGTGCCAAAGACAAGAGCAGATTGTACTTCTGAGGACTTGAATAAATGGGAGAAGAATGCTAATGCCAAGAAATGGCTTGTTTGTGGACTTGGTCCAAATGAGTACAACAGAATCCAAAGTTGTACCACTGCTAAGCAAATTTGGAACACTCTACAAGTGGCTCAAGAAGGAACATCTCAGGTGAACAGATCTAGAAGAACTCTACTGTATTCTCCATATGAGAAGGAACGAGAAACCATTCAAGAGATGTATACAAGGTTCACTATACTGGAAATGAGCTAAAGTCTCCTGGAAGGATTATTCCTGAAGAAAATAGAGTCGAGAAGATATTGACCAGTGTTTTGCCTATCACTTGGGTGAGCAAAATCACTGCCATTCAGGAATCAAAGAATATTGTCGCTCTCCCACTAGATGAATTAATTGGAAATGTTACTGCCTATGAACTTAGGAGACAAACCATGAAAATAGATGTACCTAAGAAGGTAATGAGCTTGGAACTCAGAATCACTGAAGGTTCTGATCTAGAAGATGATGAAATGGCTATGATCACCAAGAACTTCAAGAAGTACCCGAGGAGAGGAAAGGGTTCTTCAAGAAGTGAAAGCAATAACAAGTCAAAAGCTCCGGAGAAGCAAATTAATGATGATTGCTACAATGTGGAAAGACTAATCACCACATCAAGAACTGTCATTTATGGAAAATTGAATGGAAGAAGGAAAGAGTTAAAAGAAGGAACATGTCCAACCAAATAAAAACAACAATAAAGGATCAACCAAGGCTATGGTCGCTGCTTGGGGAGAAGCTTAGATGAAAGCTCAAATGATGATGATGATGATGAGGAGGAGGATGAACAAGAACTTATGGCCATTGGAGAATCTGATGAAGAAACTGAGGTAAGTGTAATTCCTCATTAAGACAAAATAAAGTATTGTCTAAAGAAAGGTTATCTGAGTTACTTCTACAACTAATTGATGAATGCGAGAATGTAAATAATGAAAAAGGAACAATTGTCTAAAGAATGTGTGATTTTGAAGGCTAAGTGCAAAAACCTAGAACTTAGGGTTAATGAAATTGTAAGTGAAAATACTGTGTTGAAGAACAAGGTTCATGCCCTTGACTCAGCTGTCCTAGATCTTAGATCTAATAATCTGAAACGGAAATTAGGAACAGGTAAAAGGACAGCTGATCACACACACCTCACTCTAGAAGAAAATGTAGGAAAAATGAAAGATAAGTTGTATAAAAGGGATGAACAGGTAAGAATCCTAAAGGAGGATATAAGCAAGGTCAAACATGAGCTAGACAGAACTTTTAAATGGAATAGGTCCTCCGATGCACTTTCATGGCTACAAGAACACCATAGTAGCAACAGGAGAGGACTTGGCTTAGGAAACCTGGCACTAAAGTGAGGTCCCAAAAGCAAGTACCTCACATTTCCTGAGAACAAGATATGCACACACTGTGGTAAAACAGGTCGAGTTAATGTAATGCCAAAGAAAAGGCAAGTATTAATTGGTGGTCATTACTCATTAGATTTGACTACTATGTAATTATAGGTAATGAGTGGAAAAGAGAACTATTTACACTTAAAATCGGATAACAATTAAACTTATAAGTGATTTTAAGGACACGTGATTTCACCTAGTACCAATTGATAAATACAACGATTAACGATAGAAATTAGCAGTAAAATAAAGCAAACCAGTATTGAAATGCAATTCGGCCCTCGAGCTAGATCGCTCTCGAACCGGTTGAGAATAAAGTTAAGTAATAAACTGATGTATAAGAGAGTATAAGAGAGAAAAGATTATTTTATTTCTTTGATATGCGAGAGTTAGATGATTACAAATGATTAGAATCCCCATTTAAATGGTAGAGAAATTCCACTTATGGTACAATTCTAATTACGGAAAGAAATTCCATGATTAGATAAATAACTGTTCTTGATTTGATATGTTCCGAGATTTCACCACGATCCTTGACCAGTCACAGATATCTCGGCTTTCCGTTATTTTTCCATATTCAAATTTGCTTGATTTCTATCCCGTTTGGTCTCGATCATCACTACTTTCGATCTCGACTGGTACTTCGAATCTCGAGATCGGTAACTTATCCTCGTGTGTCGGTCAAATATAATACGGGGCCGATTCTCGATCCATCACCCTGGTCTCGGTTAATCAACAAAATTGGGTGGGCCCAATTTTGACCGTATACAGATAGTCCCCTCATTTTTTGGAGTGTAATGACAAGAAACGAATAGAGTCTTCGATTTTTACCCCGATTTGTCATGACATCATCACCGTGACATAAGCGACAGAGGTGACCGAAATGTCCCGTCAGTACAATTCCCCAGGTTTTTAATATGTCTCAGTTGACGGTCGGCCACTAGCAACTTTGAACCGTTGCCGTGAAACCCATAAATAGGCCGCTTTTCCATTCTTTCAAACTTTACTTTCAATCTCTTCTACTCTAATCTTCAAAGCTCTCTATAATTTTTCAAGTTTTTCATCCGCAAATCTTCAAGTTTATTTGTTAATCCCTTCTTAAAACACCAAGTATTATCATCTTCATCCTTCTTTAACCTCACAATCCAAATGGAAAAAACGTCAATGACTGTTCAACAAAAGAAGTCGCTTCAACATCTCGGTCTGCCAGCGAGAAAACACCGGTGGAGCCATGCCCTGAGGAGTGTGTTCTAGAGGGGTGCGTCATCAGTTCTGATTTAAATATCGAGAAAACCTCGTCGGTCCCCGGTCGATGTAAGCCGGTATCAAGATACATATGCTTGATATTCGAGAATTTCCTCAAACAAGTGAAAAAAGATTGCAACTGGAAAAACAGGGAAGTTGTGATACCAGCTCCTGAAGAAGATATCACTACCCACGTGGAAGGGTTCTTGAGTGTTTACACATACCCTTTCATCCTGGGTCCCCTTGATCCAGTCATAGTGGACTTTTGCAGAAAGTACCAAGTGACCCTTGGACAAATCCACCCCTCCTTCTGGAGGATCGTAATATTTCTCTATTTTTTTATGAGCAAGATCGACGGGTTCCCTTTCACCCTCAATTACCTTATAAGGTTGTATAGCTCCCGACTCTACTGAGGTGGTACAATAAAGCTTCAGTGCTGGGCTACCAAGTCACTTATTTCGACCCTAGATGAGGACAAAGATCGAGGTTGGATGGATCGGTTCGTCCGAGTGAGGACCTCGGACCTAATTCCGGTCGAGAGCATGTCCTTTCCCGAGAAGTGGAATATGAAATGTAAGTACGATTCCATTATTAGCTTATATTTGTCAATTTTTCTTCTTCATTTCTTCTTATCGGCATTTTTTCTTGGTGTAGAGGCTGCTTGGATGCCCGGTGTTGTCCCTCACCTCGAGAGTTGGGTCAGGAGCCTGGCCTTGACCTCTATATATGCTGAGCGCGCATGGCGCGATCTGTCAAAGGGTCGGCGCGAGGCCAAAAATCATGGTAAGTCTCATTCTCGTACTTAACTATCTACTAAAATGCTTTTCCGAGCTTACTCGGTTTCCCTTTTTTGCGGGTCTTGGGAAAGACCATGAGGCCCCAGTCCGGTGACGAAGAAACTTCACTCCCGGTCCCGAAGCCGGTAAAGGAAAAAAAAAGGACCTCGACCTTCGAGGATCCAAAGCCTAAGAAGAGACTGACTCGTAAGCCAACACAAAACGCCATTCTCCTGTATGTGGACTCAGCCCAACTCCTAAGGGAGGAAGAAGAATAAGAAAAGGAGGATGATTCCAACTGATCATCCTCGACCCTGATTTTTGACTGGTACCAATTATGCACATCGACCCATGTCACAGCTAGATACTCAATTAAATATTGCTTTAGCTGCCGTGAGGCCACCGAACTTCGCACGTTCAAACCTTGAGCAAAATCTTGGACGACCCAATCATCTACGATCGGGGGTAGGTCGATGCGTTCCATCTAGAACCGAGACACGAACTCTCTGAGCATTTCGTTGTCTTTTTGCTTCACTTTGAAGAGGTCTAATTTCCTAGTCTCGACTTTAATGGCTCCGGCATGAGCTTTGACGAAGGAATCTGCAAGAACGGCAAATGAATCAATGGAGTTGGGGGGGAAAATTATGATACCATATCACCGCCCCCTTCGATAAAGTTTCTCCAAACTTCTTCAGCAGAACAGACTCAATCTCGTCATCCTCTAAATCATTCCCCTTTATTGGGCATGTATAAGAAGTGACATGCTCATTAAGGTCAGTGGTCCCATTATACTTGAGAATTTCTGGCATGCGGAATTTCTTTCAGATGGGCTTAGGAGCCGCACTTGAGGGGGAAAGGCTTCTGCACGAACTTCTTCGAATCCAAACCTTTCGGAATCGGTGGTGCCCTCGGAATTTGATCAACTCGGGAGTTATACGTTCCTACCTTTTTGTCATTTTCTTCATTCTTTTTCTCCCCCGATTCAATTCGCTTTGTAAGCACTTCGAGCATCTTCATAATGGTGGGTCAGTCCCGATTCATTCTCGTTTGGCCTCTCCGATACTGGTTCGGCCCTGTGAAAAAATTCTAATGAGGGTTCGGGTTCAACCCCGCTCAGTGCACAGTTCTGATTTTGTAATTGCGATATGGCACCTTGTTGAGCTTGTAACATTTCGAATATCAGTTGAAGGCTGACTCCGCCGTCTTCACCGCCCTGTGCACCTCGACCTCCTGGTCGAACTTCCCTATGGACGCTAATTGACGGGGTCGACGCCCAGATTTGCATTTAGGGAGACATGGGAATTGATGTCGACGAGATTTGCAATTAGTACTCCCTCGAGGCCAGCCTGAGGAACTTCGATCTGTGGGGCAGCTAAATTGTCGTTTTGTCCATGAAAATCGAGGTCGTTGTCGGCGTGTGTGAGTACTATTTGTGAGTTCGACATGTTGATCCTGAAATCAAAAACACCTTAAGAGAACAAACGTAAAACAATGTTTGTTATGAGAATTAATACCAGACAATCACTATTATCCTTAGCCCCACTGTAAGCGCCAAACTGTTTACCCTTAAAATCCGATAACAATTAAACTTATAAGTGGTTTTGAGGAGCCGTAATTTCACCTAGTACCAATTGAAAAATACCTTATCTTCATGTCTGGGTCTGATATAATACGGGGCCAATCTTCGATCCATCACCCTGATCTCGATTAATCAATAAAATTGAGTGGTCCGAGTGTTGACCGTATACGGGAATGATAATGGGTTTACTTTTGGTGCTTCAATTGTTCTATCAGGACATACTTCCCGTGTGCAAAAGAGCTTTCGTTTTCCAAAGCTCTATTATAAGTTCATTTTTTTCTGTTCTACTTCTCATCAAAAGTACAAATGCATCTAGACTACGAATAGCTTAAGTAGCCACGTGGCATTAATTCAGTGGACTGTTGAGAAATATTGGAGCTTTACTCAGTGTCGGCCAATTCTAGGAATACTAGTAAGGATAGTTCGTATTGTGCATGGCCCGATAATAGTATACTTAGGAGTAGAGTTAAAGTGTTAACTACAGGTTTGATCCAATCATATAATATTGATTTAAGTCATGTATTTGGATATGCACAAAAAATTAGTTTAGACACTAAATTTAAAGGATTGGAATCCACGACTGTAAACTTTAAATTCTGACTCTGCCTTTAAATATGCTAAATACTCGTATATAATTTCTTTTTTGTTACGGAAAAAACTTCTATTAAAGTCTATCTTGAATGGATCCTAGAGTTAGATTAACTTGAAATTTAAAAGGAAAGAGTATTATAATTTTGTTGGTCCCTATCGTCACGTAAAAATCAAATTGTAAAAGTAGCTTGCTTCATGATCAAGTTCATTAATTAGCATAAGTAAATTTTTTGCCTAACTTATATGTTGTTATTTAAAATAGTCGTGCATAGGTTCTCTGGTAATCAGGGGCAGCACAAGGCAAATTTTTCTTTTTGTTTTGTTTTCTACTCGTATTTGTATTGAGATGCCGACTAATCTAGATTTGTGTCGTGTAAGGCCTAGTAAAAGAGAATATACATTTTAACAGAATTTATTTAATCACAGTACTCGAACCCAATATATCTAATTAAGGTAAGTTGGATTATATATATCTCACAACAATCTTTAGAGGTAGGGTATAAATATATCGGGCATTTTAAATAAAAACGTAAAATATTTTATAAAGGTAAAGATAAAAAATAAGGCTTGGACTATTAAAGATACCAAAAAATGGATTCTAAAAGTTTATTACACGTTTTTTAGTGAGACATGTAAAAGGAGAATAATAATATAGGTACTTCACTAATTTTCTTAATCGTAAAATTTAAATAATGAAAAGTTTTATATTCGCGACAAGGGTTTAGGAGGAGTAATTCTCTTTCTCAAATTAAAAGTTATATTTTAGAAAGAAAAGAGTTCTATTTTTTGTACAAAAACAAGAGTTGAAGAATGCTCTTTGTGGTAGATATGAATCGGAAAAGGCTAACTGTTGTAATTTCATTGAATTATTAGGTGAGATCTCGTGAATTTTGGGGCAATGGAAGCTAAACCTGGAAGTGGGCGCTTCTAACAAGTTCTGCTGAATGAGTTTTTAGCTTTGAGGAATTGGGAATCCATGATCACGCCTAACTATGCCTTATAAAAAGGATTAAACGGTCGTTGCAAATATAATCCAGTTTACAAGTCCAGAGTCGAATCCCACAGAGAACTAAGGTTTAGCTACAGTTGTTCACTATCACCAAGAATACAAGCTTGAACAATTCCTAACTTATAAATATTAAGATTCTTGTGTTTAACTAACTAACTAATAAATTAAAATAGTAAATTAATACTAAAGATACTACGGATTTGAGAAAAGATTAAGGAGGTTTAGAGTTATGATTTCCCCAATTGTCGGAATCCTTCCCCCTACGTCTTCTATAATTCGCCTAAGTATTCTCTAACGATCATGAGGGCTCTGCGTGTTGTAATTCTTTCCCGAGTAACTACCATAATTTACTAGACATATTCTCTCGAATTACGCTAGCTGGATTTAATTACAGCTCACTTAGATCGCACCCAAGGTTTCGTTATCCCTAATCCCACCTTTAAACCCTTCGTTATTGATCCCTCATATACGTCGGGAGTGATATTGTTCAACAACTAGCTAAATATGCATTCTCTCCCGAGTAATACATACTAAATAGGCACAGTCGATTGAGAGCTCTTCAACCAACCACAATATAAACGTAGTTGAACAAGTAGAGAAATTCAACGGCTCAATTATATAAAAACATCACAAGAATTTATCCTACAAAAGGTTCAATCAAAACTCTAGATAACAAATTAGCTATTCATAATAGTATGTAAAAATACAATACTAAAAGTCATAACCAACAATGAAAAGTAGTAAGAGGAAGGAAAAACTCGTAGAAAAATTCTCCGCCTTGCTCCTATTGTGTCTCTGCCTCCTTAGGTCGAATTTGTGTCTCAAATCTGTCCAACCTCCTCAAAAGATCATTTTTCATGTATATATACCAAGTAGGGACGGGCCCAAACAATTATACTTTCTCCTACGCGAAAAAGGACAGTTTTCTGGCAGCCCGACCGCGGTTGCGGTCCCAATCGCGGTCCGGGCGCGGTATTTTCCCAGTGCACTGCCTCAGTCCGCGTCCAGGTCCGTGGTCATGGTTTAGAGCGCGTTTTTCACCCTGTTACATTTGGAATTTGGAATAAAGTAAAACATGAAAGTTGTATACCTTTGAGTTAGCTTTCCAACTATATATATATAGCCCAAATGAGTTTTGGAGAAAAGAGTTATTTCTATTTTACTAGACATTGCGCAATATGCCTACTCGATTCTTCGTTTGTTCTTAACTACCAAATTTGACCCCTGACACGATCCTGGCTTAATTCCTTGGTCTTTTACTCAGACTTCATAGCTCTAAATCACTTGAATTCATTCCATAACCTCTATATAGCTCAGAATCACTCCTACAAGGCATAAAACACACAGTTAGTGCAAAACACTAGCAGTTAAAGCTCAAACTCAATTAAAGTGTAGTAAATTAGAGTGTAATAAACGACTAAAATACACAATTATAGCCTATCACCAATCCACGTGTTGGCAACGGTAGAAAGAGTCAGCTAACTATAAGGTTGAGCTGTAAATTGACTGAAATTACAGAAATACCCCAGACAAATTAGAAAATCCAAGGCAACACATACGTTGACGGAGAGGTGTCTGCGTTAATAAGCTAGAAAAATAGATTTTAATTAAAAATATAGATAAATTATTTTTTTTTCTTCTGAAAGGCTCAAAATTAAATATTAGCTTTAGGCCACCAATCTTCTTGAGCCGCCCCTGCTGGTAATAATATTTCTCATTCAAAAAGTATCATTTAATATTTCGACATATATAATTGAGAAAATTATTTATAATATAAAATTATTTAACTAAGTGGTCCTTTGTGTCTTCATTTTAAGATTTATAAATTTTATTTATGAGAAAACCAATGGATATGTGCATTTCGTTGTTGACTTTAACAATTCATCCTCTACGTCTAGATCTATTTGAGGCTTTACATTAGGTGTTGTTGATGTTCGAGCTCTTGACTAAGCTCTGCTTCTGTCTCTTCCCCTAATCGTAGTTGTCATGGGGGCTCCATTTCTTGTCCAGTTGTAGACGCATTGCGTGTTGTCGAGATTTGCTAGAGGACAAGAATAGACGAGTTCAATCATTAGTGAAAGAATAAATTCGCATGATAGAGTAGAATAGAAGTGAAATTGTTCCTAACTTTATAGCCTCTGAGAGATAAGTACAGAAGTCTCTGTACCGATCCCTCAGACTCTACTAAGCTTGTCTGTGAGTTGTGAGACCTAAGCAACCTAGTGCTCTGATACCAACTTGTCACGACCCGAAATCCCACCGTCGGGACCGTGATGTCGTCTAACGTTGAACCCGCTAGACAAGCCAACGTTACCGATTATTCTAACTTGTTTTCTTATTTTTAACAATTGGTAGGTGATATACAAGATCGGTATAAATAAAATGCGGAACAAATGAAAGCTAACACTTTAATTAAATATTATTACAATTTCCACAATAAAATTCCCAGAATTCGGTGTCACAATTTCACGGACTGTCTATGAATACTACAAGTATAGGTCTGAACAAATAAAGTACTATTGTCTCATAAATATGTAAAGACGGGAAAGAAATAAGATAGAAGGTGACGCCAAGGCCCGCGGACGTCTGCATGACTACCTCAGTATCACCTGATAGACCGAAGGGAGCCACTTAGATCAATAACCACTGGGTCCAGCACTAGATCTGCACAACAAAAATTATGCAGGTGTAGTATCAGTACAACCGGCCCTATGTACTGAGTAAGTGCCGAGCCTAACCTCGCCGAAGTAGTGACGAGGCTAGGACACGACAAATAATATCACATGTACAATTTAATAATATATAAAAGAATAACGATAGGAAGTAAACAGTTAAGTACAAAAACGGGGGAAAACATGTAGGGAAAAAGGGGTAGCAATTTCTGAAATGACAAAACAGAGCAACAATTGAAATATTTAAATATTAACAGGAATTAACAACACTGAACAAACAAGTAAATAGAAACGGCACGGCGTGTCCCCTCGCGCATAGAATATCACAACATGATACGGAATGTCCCCTCGTGCATAAATATCATAAACACGGCACAGAATGTCCCCTCGTGCATAAATATCATAACACGACACAGAATGTCCCCTCGTGCATAAACAACATAAACATGGCACGGAATGTTCCCTCGTGCATAAACAACATAAACATGGCACGGAATGTACCCTCGTGCATATAACATAAACATGGCACGGAATGTCCCCTCGTGCATAGACAACATAAACATGGCACGAAATGTCCCCTCGTGCATAAACAACATAAACATGGCACGGAATTCCCCCTCGTTCATAAACAACAGTTTGGCAAGAAATTCAACAATAAGAAACCATAAACGCAAAGGAACAATCAACAGGAACAATATCGTCCCGGCAAGGGACACAGTTATAACCAATCCTACATAAGTGTATATTTTAACAAAATATCTCTCAACCGATCAAGTACTCAACAGTGTTCACAACCAAGAATTTTTTTCAAATGAATAACCGCCAAATCGATATTAAATCCATAACACAATAAACCTCAATGAAAATCACATAATTGCTCATATTCGACTCACAGGAATGCTTGAACACAACATATAGGTATTCGTCACCTCACCTATACATTGGACATGGAATAAACACGTAGCAAATAAGACTCAACACCTATTCCTTCAAGCTAAGGTTAGGCCAAACACTTACCTCGATGCCACGAACACAATTCAAGCCTCAACTACCACTTTACCTCTTGATTCCACCACCAACTCGCTCGTATCTAGCCACAAGTTACTTAATTATATCAATAAATGCTAAATGAATCAATTCTAATGCATGAAAATGAGTTTTCTAAAGTTTTCTCCAAAAAGTAAAAAATCGACCCCGGGTCCGCTCGGTCCAAACCCGAAATTCGGACCAAAACCCGATTATCCATTCACCCCAGATCCCGAATATATAAATGGTTTAGGAATCCGACCTCAAATTGAGGTCTAAATCCCCAAATTTCAATATTCTTAGGTTTTATCCAAAATTCCCAATTCCACCATGAAAACCCTAGATTCTAGGATGAAATCTTGTAAAAAGAAGTTAAGGAGTAAA
>ML290415.1:0-50510 GCA_005239495.1 Nicotiana undulata | reverse complement strand
CAAAAAAAAAAAAAAAACAAAGAAAAAATGACTGCAGTGACATGCTTTAGTATTTTGGCCATAACTTTTTCTATGTCTAAATTGCGATTTCTTTACCTCTCTGGAAACTAGACACGAAGGGCTACAACTTTCGTTTTGAATCATCTCAAAATTCCTTGTAGATCACAAGATAAGTCAGACTAGTGATCCTGCTTCCTCCCCGCGGACCGCACAAAATCGAGTGCGGCCGCAAGCCCCTTTCCGCGGCAGCACAAAATGAGTGCGGACCTCACTGGCGGGTTCAGAGATCCGCACTTCTCTGACCTGCAACAGCTATGTTTTAAGCCTAAAAAATATCCCGGGACCTACCTGAAACTCTTCTGAGCCTCGAAACGTCAAACCAAACGTGCACACAACCTCGAAAACATCCTACGAACTTATTCGTGTAATCAAATCACCAAAATAACATCATAAACATCGAATTAAACCCCAAAATCAATAAAATTTCTCAAAACTTCTTTAGACTTAAAAAGTTGCATTTAAGGTCCGAATCACGTCAAATTAATTCCGTTTCTTACCAAACTTTACAGACATAACATAAATATTATATCGAACCAGTACCGGGCTCCGGAACCATAATACGGGCCCGATACCACAAGTTTCACATACAATTACTCTTTCAAAAATCTCTTATATTTTTAGAAAATAATTTCTTTTAAAAATTTATTTCTCGGACTTGAGACCTCGGAATTCGATTTCGGGCATACGCCCAAGTCCCATATTTTCCTACGGACCCTCTGGGACCGTCAAATCACGGGTCTCAGCCCGTTTACCAAAAATATTGACCAAAGTCAACTTTATTCAAATTTCAATATAAAATTATCATTTTATCAGTTTTTCACAGAACGGCTTCCCGACTACACGTCCGGACTGCGCACGCAAATTGAGGTGAGATAGAAGGAGATTTTTATGATCTCGAAATATAAAATTAACTAGAAATATACGGGATAACCTTCTGAATCATCACAATTAAATTAGAATAGCATGTAAAAGAAATTAGTTTAAAACGGAAAGAGTACACGATAGTGTAATAAAAGTAATGGTAATATTTGGAGTTTGATTTTTAACAAGTACTTGGCATTCATTACTTTTTATTTGTTTGTAACTATAAAAGGCAACGTAAGCCTAGGGAGAAGATAGTTCTTTCACTGTGACCACGTGTCCGCTGTAAAAAGCAAATTCAGAATGAGATGTGAATGGAAGTTCAGATGAGATCCATATATTTAGGGCTAAAATATCTGCACAGTAAAAGAAAAGCAAAATAGCTACAGTAACACCCTATATGGACCAATGAAAACAACGAATTCAGTCTGAAAAAAATTTGTAATTTCAAAAATATCCTTTTGCCAGGCAAGCATGTTGACGAAGAGCTCCTTAGTTTTCCTCTTATTAGATAACATAAATATAGATATACCAATTAGATGAGTCCGGGCTGTGCCCGGGCTCAATTATCATATCTTCCTGCATCTTGTATAGTAAGTATGAATAGCTCTATATATTAGAAATTCAATACTTTTGATTTCCCTCAAATGTAATTTCTAAATTTTAAGTTTGATACACAAAAAATCAACATCGTAAGAGATTTGATATGATCATAAATAGTTTAGCACTACAAAGCTATATTCAAAATTTTCACTCTGTTTAAAAATTTATCACCTTTCTATAAAATTACAAGGCCGATAAGATATGTCGCTAGACGCGGGGTAATTTTATTAATAGAATTAACGTCGTATACTGATATATAGACGGGAGATATCTATAAACCATTTAGCAAACAATAGGGTTAGTATAAGCCCTTTTCCATATGTAGTATACGTTTTACATAGAAATCCGAAAAGTTTAACAGCTTCAAAACAACAAGTTACGATGTTTTACAGGTATTTCATCACAACCTGTTTGGATGATTGTTACCTCTTGTATTTCATCGTATTATTACTTTAAATATATTATTTATATTGATTGTTACTTATTATTATTTTGTATTGCTAAATTGATCATTACTTAACGACGAAATCAATTTGGAGTGCTCGCGTCGTTACCTTAAATTTTCTTCTCATTTCATCCTTAATAATTTTTTTAATATTTATATTTCACTCTCTACACTATTTTAATAATAAGTCTATCTTGTATCATACTTTTTTTTATAATGTATCCTTCAAATTGTTGGTGTATGATATTATAAGACGATGAGAAACGATATAATATATTCAAACATTATAATTATCGAAACAATACAGTATAATACATAAAATAGAATACAATATACACCATAAACTGTTGAATAACAATCATTCGAAAAATACAACAAAAGTTGCAATTTAAATGCACGCATACCCGCTTTGCTTGCATAAGTTATTCATTTCAGGAAAGTTTAATTATTAAAAATATCTGTTCTTTTTCTTTTTAAAGAATCCTTTCCATATGTTATGTTCACGGTATCATCATATATTTAATCTGAACAAATAAAATACTCCAATAATATCTTCTTATGCACTGCTATTTAGTTTTAATTAGTTTCATCTAGTTTTTTGTCCTTTCCACGTCTTTTATTTGTCTTACATTTTCTATTTTCCAATTTTTAATTAATAGAAAGTTTAGTTGACCAATGCAATATTTTTGAACAAAAATAATACTCATATACAATTTTCATTTGAAATGATTTTGTCATTTCGGTAAAAGGAATTAGGAAACTCTCTGTTATAAATTAACTAATGCACGTGACTACTACAATATAAAAGTGAGGATGAGAAGAAAATTCAAATGGGATTATGGGACCCACTTATTAAAAAAGTCATACACGCACTACGAGCTGCTTGGTTATTCCTATTTGTAGTATAGTAAAAGTAATAATAGCAATACCCTCTTAAATAAAATAAATATGCCAATTACTCAGTGTCGGCAGATTTTAGCATGTAAGGTCATAGGCTCGAGACTGGACCTGAATATTCTATTTTTTAACACCTTTGAACTAGTATTTTTGTGAAAATTTGAGGTTTAGGAGAATCATCCCCCCCCCCCCCCCCCCCAAAAAAAAAAAATTTAATATCCTCCCCAAANCTTTGACCTCTCTCTTTCTAAAACTCAGATTAGGTAGAAAAGAACTCCCCCCCCCCCCCCCCCTAAAAACAGGAACTTCATATTACCGCATCAACGAATAACAAAGTTCAAATGTACACCTTGCATATTTGACAATCCAACTTGGGAAAAACTTCTCCCCGGAGATGTCCTTCAACAAAGAAATAGAAAATTTAGCTAAACTATAAGCTACTTTGTTTAACCTCCTTGGAATATATAGAAATTCCACGTGATCAAACATGATTGATAGTTTTCAAATGTCTTCACACGGCACTTCTATCTCCCATAAAGTAGCCACCTCCCTTTTGATCATATCAACAACATTCTTAGCATCAAATAAAATCTTCACATTTTTCCATCCAAGAGTAGTAGAACATTCAAGTGCCTTTCTTATGGCAATTGCTTCAGCAGTCATGGTTTTCCCAACATACTGGATTGGGGATTCATGGGCATGAAACAGTTTTCCAAGGCTATTCAAAGCCGCGACACCAATACTCGCATGTCTATCATCACATCGTAATCTTGCGTCTGTAAATAATAAAATATCATCTTGAAAGTTTGTTAGTTTAGGCACAATCTCATTTTCAGTTGAATATCGGGTAGTGAGGCAACTAGTTAATATATCTTTATATTCTTCATACTTAAAAAGAGCTTTAGAAACAATATCAGTTGGTTCTAATATTTCCTGATTAAAGCACCAAGCATTCCTACCTTTCCAAATTTGTCACATAATATTAACACTCAAATGTAATAATTCTATAGATTCAGGGAAATGCTTAAAAGTTAAGAACAAGTTGTACCACCAAACAGAAAAGTCAGTTTTCAATATCAGGCCAATTAATAGGACTTTGTTTCCATACAAGCTGAGACCGAGGACATCTGAATATCATATGTTCTATATCTTCACTTTCAGAACCACAGATCTTACACATTTTATCCAGGTTTTGTAATCTTTTAACTAAGTTACTATTGACGGGCAAGGAGTTAAGCACACACTTCCTTAGAAAATATTTAAGTTTATTCTTAATTTCTAAGTTCCACAACGAATCCCAGAAGCTTTTAGGAAAAGAATGACAACTCGCCTAGGCTTCCGAATTTCTAATAGTCTTACCCGTTTGCTAAATAGTAACCTGACTTGACTTCATAGTTTCCAGATTTTGAATGATGCCATATTAATCTATCATTAAGACCTGAGATGGATATTGGAATAGACAGAATTGCATCTACATCTTCAGGTTCAAAGGTCATACTAATCTTATGAATTTTCCAGGTATGCGTTTCTTCGTCAATTAAGTCGGCAACCTTAAGATCTAAATTGTTTTGCATTTGAATACTCTTTGGAGTAAAACCATTAGTTCTTGGAACCCAAGGATCAGTCCAACCATTTATATTTTTTCCATCAGAAATCCTCCACCTTAGTCCAGTAACTAATAGATCTCTGCCCCACAAAATACTTCTCCATATCCATGATCCAGTAGATGATGTAGAAGCGACAAGAAAAGTTGAGTTGGGAAAGTATTTGCTTTTAAGTAATCTTGCAAACAACGAATCCGGGTACGACAATATACGCCAAGCTTGTTTAGCTAACAACGCCATATTGAACGCCAGCTTGGAAAAAAGAGATGTAATCTCTTTGCACAGACCATCAGGGAGTTGGAAGCAAGACAAGGCATATGTAGGGACTGCAAGTACAGATTTAAGCATCACTTCATTCCCTGTTGTACTTAAAAATTTACCCTTCCATCCTTTTATTTTTGTCTTCACTCTCTCCTTAATAAATTCTAGCATCTTTTTCTTTGATCGTCCCACAATAGTTGGTAGTCCTAAATACATACCCATCTCATTTTTTTGTTGTGGTCTAAGTAAGAAAAATATCTCTACTTTATCTTACTCCGTTACATTTCTACTAAAACAAATAGCAGATTTATCTAAATTAACTACTTGCCCAAAACTTTGTTCATACTTCCTTAGAATCTCAGCTAGCTGGATCGCATAGCGTTAACTAAACAGAATATAAAAGAGTCATCTGCGAAAATAAATGAGTTAAGCTCGTCCCATGTCTGTTTAACTTTAGACCTTGAATTTCATTTTGAGCTTCATATATCTTCAACAAAGTAGAGAAGCCTTCTGCACATATTAAAAATAGATAAGGTGATAGCGGATCTCCTTCTCGTATTCCTCTAGTTGGCCTAACTGATCCCGCCACCTCCCTATTTATATTAAAACTGTAGGTCGGGGTAGAGACACATTGCATAATCCATTCTACAAATCTGGCATGAAAACCCATTCGCAAAAGCATTTTTTGAATATAAATCCATTCAACTCTGTCATACGCTTTTGACATATCTAATTTCAGCGCCATAAATTTCTCCTTACCTCTGCGTTTATTCTTTAGAAGATGCATAAATTTATGTGCTAAGATAATATTATCGGTTATTTGTCTATGTTCTACGAAAGTTACTTGAGTCGGAGATATAACCTTAGTTAAATAATGTTTCATTCTTGCAGCAAGAATTTTTGCAATAATTTATTATAGAGTAGAACATAAACTTATGGGTCTAAATTGCGATACAAAGGTAGGGCTTTTAACTTTAGGTACGAGAGTGATTAAAGTATGGTTCCACGAAGGAATTAGGTATCCTGTAGTAAAAAAACTATTAATAGCTTCATAAATCTCCTTGGATATAATATTCCAATATCTTTGAAAAAATAAAGGAGTCATTCCATCCACACCTGGAGCTTTAAGAGGATGCATAGCGAACACCACATTCTTTAATTCCTCTTCACTAACATCTTTTATGAGTTCTCGATTTACAGAGTCACTAATCGTTACCTTGACATGATTCAGAATATTTTTGAAATTTGTCGGGTTAGAAGTAGAGAATAGTTTAGCGTAATATGCCTCAACTTCTTGAACTATTTCAGTTTTATCACTCACCCATCTCCCATCAGATGTTTGAAAACCCCTAATTATATTTCTTCTTCTTCTTTGTAAGGTTGCCATGTGAAAGTAAGACGTATTTTTATCGCCATCAAGCAGCCATAAGACTCTAGACTTTTGTTTCCGAAAAATCTCTTCTTCTTTATAAGCTTGGCTTAATTCCTTTTTTAACAACCTAAGTTTATTCCAATCAAAATTATTAGCAGCACTTCTAAGGTCTGCAATTTGTTTCTTAATACTAATAATTTTCTTTCTAGCGTTACCATTTCCTCCCCTTACCCAAGCCACTAATGATCTACGACACTTCTTTATTTTAAAGTTAACTCGAGATTGCTCGAACCCAATATAGTCGTAAGACCAAGCTTCAGATATAATATTCCTAACCTCTTCACGATCAATCCACCTCTTATCAAAATAAAAATGTCTTTTCTTCTTAATTTGTTCAGCATGTGAAGACCACATTAACAAGGAATGATCAGAAGCCTCAGTATCAAGATGAGTTAAATTAGCCTCTTCAAACTTTATTTTTCAATTAGGAGAGACTAGGACCCATCTAACCTTTCCTGAATAATACCCTCATTTTCCCGATAGCACCATTAGGTCCAAGGTTTTCCTTTATAACCCAAGTCAATTGCTCCTAAATTTCAAATAAAATACTTAAAGTCTCTAAAGGTCCAATTATCTCTAATTCTTCCTCCTTGTTTTTCTAAGTCATCAAGAATGTCATTAAAGTCACCATCTAGGACCCAGAAGGTGCCCCAATATGAAGATTTTTTAATTAATTCTTGTATTTGAGATCGACGATTAATTCTATCAGTACTTAGATACACAAAGATACACCAGTATTTGCAATCAGATAAGACATCATGTATCAAAGTTTCAACACAAAAAGGAGAAGTATGATATTGACATACCTGGACGTTGTCATTCTAGAATAAGGCTAGTCCACCCGATAAACCCATCGGTTCCACAGTAATAGCATGTGCCATATCCAGTTGTCTTTGAACTCTCTGCACCATCCTATCTCTATTTTTTGTTTCACTTAAAAAAATCATATTTGGGGAGTGGCGACGCATTGTCTCCTTCAGAAAAGGAACTGTTAAGGTCCCCCCCCCCGAGTATCGACAATTCCATACTAAAGCTTTCATTGCATGGAGGGAAGCCATTCAGAGCTGGCTTCCCGCTCCACCACTTATTTTTATTTTTTAACTTCCGTTTCATTATCAAAATTATTTTGTTCTTTTCTTTTATCTCCCACAGTATGCATATTTTCTTCATTCCTTTGCAACAATATTCAAGTTTTTCAGGACATTCAAGATTTTTAGTATTCTAAGTAAACCATTGGGCCAAGAGACTTTCACCTTATACAAAAATGATTAAATTACTTATTTTGTTTTTTAATTTATGTAAATATAATATCGTTTATGAAAAGTTCTGCGTACTCCCTCTTTACTTGTCCCTAAAGGGTCGTTTGGTAGGATGCATTAGGTAAAATAAAACATGCATTAGCTTTGTGTATTAGTAATACTTTGTTTGGTACACTTTTTGAACCTATGCATTAGTTATACACTCTATTTGGTATTATCTTATGCATAACTAATGCATAAGAAACCATGGTATTACTAATGCAATGGGCTTTAATGCATTCATAACTTAGTTAAAGATAAAAATGTCCTTCAAAATTTACACTTGATTAAAATATTCTATTATATAGTGCAAGCTTGAAATAATCCAAGAAAGTGAAAAATAAAATTATATCCCTAGTAAATAAATAAATAAATACTTAGCTTATTTTTTTAAATAAATAAATATTAAGTTCTATACTACAATATAGGTAGACAAATCAAATAATTTTTTTAAACCTTTTTCATATACAAACATTCTTCAACATATGTTTCTTTTAAAAAGATAAAATGATGGGCTGTCACGAGGTTATTTTTGTAAACAAATAATCTTTTAAGAATTGTGCAATGCTTTAATACATCAAATCAAACAATGGATAAAAAATATGTCGGCATAATTAATATCAGCATAACTGATGCAAGCATAATTAATACCAGCATTACTATTACATCATATTCAGCATTATTCTTACAGGAAAAGAAAGGATAAGACGTGAAATATGTGGTCAGAATAAGCCTTATACAAATCTAACATAGATCTTGGTTACTAACAGCTTCCCCCAGGAAAACATAGCACAAATACAAAACAAAGTTCAGCTTAACTTCTAAAAAGTGATAATGGCAACCTCCAATATTATGAGCGAAGACGAATTCGCCACATTTGTAGATGGACTTCCGAGGGTGAAATGCAGGCAACCTATTAATTTTAGTTACCAGTGGGACGGCTACTGGTACCGTACAGACTTCTTAAGAGCATCCATAGCAGCTCAATCTGGTTTCTTGGCTCGGGATGATGATGTTATTCTTGCTTCATCTATGAAAACAGGCAAGCTTATACCCTCGAGTCTATTGCTTCGTTCGTAAAGTTGCCATGATTTTTCATTAAGATACTTTTAAGTAGGTTTTGTTTCGATTGAACACATATAGTAAGTCCAAAGTGTACAAATCAGACACTTTTTGCTGACATGGTTGATCGAGTCATGAGTTGTACCGTGTAGAATACTCTTTAGCTTGATGTTCCTGACTTAAAAAAATGAACCATAATTAGACACTTTTGTTTTACAAAAAATATGATAATAAACTTATGTGAGGTTTGTTAAGCCAAGATAGTAGGTTAATCCTAGTTAAACTTAATAACTTATTAGATCTACGAATGTAAAGGCTAATGAACGGAGTAGAAATTCCGTGATATTGAATGTTGCACCAAGATGCTAACAATGATTGACAATGAGTGCACGATTGAATATATGAAATGAATGCAAGCAATGGCAATAAATGCAATAACAGATGATTATACGCCAGAATACCGAGTATTGAGTATCAACTGTCTTGTTGTCAGCAGAGTAAATGATCGACAACATGAGTGAAATACTGAGTTCTTGGATCTTATATATAAAAAGGTGTTTCTTGACTTAAGAATCAACAACTTTCTTGATGACATGGTTGATCGCGTGAGCTGTACAGTGTAGAATGCTTTTTGGCTTGATGTTTCTTGCTTAGTTTGGTAAAATAATAAATCACAATTAGTAGGATTTTCTAAGTGAAAGTAGAGTATTAAGAGATGAAAATGTGTATATACATGCATTTATGTCAAAAATACTCCAAGGATATCAGTAGGACCGGGCAAAAGTTTACCAAAAATAGAGGTACCTGCAAATTCATAAGACCATGTATAGGGGTTGAACCCGCTTAGCACCAGAAGGTCAAGGAAGTTGGTGACCTAATGACACTGGAGCCGATGATCTAAGCTTCGGCGAACGGCAGAGAGGACAATGAACACGAGCATTTTACAGGCTGGGGCGGAGCTAGAGTGCTGAGAGCGGGTTCGACCGAAGCCACTACTTTGGTTCGAACTCTGTATTTGTCTTAAAAAATCCATTGAACATATATAAACGATTATAATCCCGAACCCATAAGCTTGAAATCCTGACTGCGTCTCTGTTTACACGTGCGACTCACGCTATCAACTACTATATCAGTCAAATGTGTTTGATTGGTACACTTTGGATCTGCTACAGGTATTCAATGAAAAATCATGGTAACTTTAAATGTCTTCATATGTATTCAGTCTTTATATATTTATGCTATATGTTGAATTCCTTTTGGATTTTCCATGTGTTTACTTCTCTTTATAATTTGACTCGATCTCGTTATTGCAAAACCTGGCTCCGGCATTGACAGGTACTACTTGGCTCAAAGCTCTTATCCCTTGCATCATGGACCATAACAGAGAAAATATTGATCATGAGGAGGAATTCAGGGGCGGATCTACCTTATGAGGTCGGGGTGCCACGGCACCCGTTCGGTTCCGTAAAATATTTACTATGTATTTAATATATTTATTAAACAGCCGATATATTGAACTGATGGCACTCAAACTAAACAAAGATGGTGTGGGTGCCAATGGTCCTGCCACCTGCCTGGAGGTTGTCCTGACCTTGTGGATTCAAGATCGAGTCCCTATAGCAGCGATTTCATTTTGTTTCTCTCCTTTTTTCCATTTTTTCCTTTATTTTCAGTTGGGGCCTAGGGCCTCACCTCTTTTTCCCTTTTTTCTTTGTTTTCTTTTCATCTTTTTTCTTCGTTTCTTTTCCTATTTTTTCTTCCTTTATTTGCTAAGTTTCTCTCTTCTTTTTTATTTTTCAATCTTTATATACCAATCTTTAGTTTGTTTCTACATTCTATTATTATATCTTATTTTTTGAACAATTTTTTCCAAGATAGTTAGCATATGATGTCTCTTTTTTTAATGACACATTAATTTAAATATTGAAGTATAATTGAATCTGTCTTTTCTATTTGCTCTTGGATTATTTGTAAAAAATAATCCAAGAATGATAAAGGTAAATTAATCTAGTCAAACAAAGAATATGTAGTATTAAGCTGTTTTTTATCCAAAAAATTTCATTGGAGACGCTCTTTCATGATTTTTTTTTGTAACTTTTATATATATTCAGCATAAAAATGAACCTAAATCCAACTTAGTTGCTTGGTAAATGAAAGACCAATTTTGAGTTAACCATAACCGAACCGACCCATCCCTGCAATTCGGTCTTGTAGCTAGTTGTAGATAATAGTTAGCGGCATAGGCATAAATTTTCATAAATGGTGTCAATATTTGGAATAGTGAACAACTGAATAAATAACTATAGTGACAAAGTCAATGTTTGTGTATATATATATATATATTAAAAGTTTTTGGGAAAGCGTTGTCCTGTGACACAGTTTGATGTCATATATATTCACCCCTCATATACTATATGCATAAAGTAGTGGCACCCGCAACCTCCGATTCGGATCCGCCTCTTAGGAGGATGACCCTTTACTAACAAACCATCCAAACCAACTCATACCATCTATTGAAATATCAATATTCAACCCAAAGAACCAAGATTCCGATGTCCTAAACGTTGACGAAATGCCTTCACCTAGACTCTTTCGGACTCACCTGCCTTATTCCAAGCTTCCAGAGTCGATCAAGAATGACAATTCCAGCTGCAAATTAGTGTACATTACCCGCGAACCTAAAGATGTTTTTGTGTCGTTATGGCACTTCATGAATTCGATATCCAATACAGAGTCTTGTCCAACGATGGATGAAGAATTCGACAGTTTCTGTAAAGGCATTCATCCCTTTGGCCCCTTTCATGACCATGATTTGGAGTACTGGAATGAAAGTTTGAAGAAACCGGAGAAGATACTTTTCTTAAGGTATGTTGAAAAAAGATCCGAAAGGACAAGTGAAGAAGTTGGCTGAGTTTCTTGGCAGACCTTTCGCGAACGAGGAGGAACTTGATAATGTCCTTTGGAGATGCAGTTTGGAGAGGCTGAGGAATCTTCAACTTAACAAGAATGGCTTAGAACCTTGCCTTGGCATTCCTAAAATTGCTTATTTCCGCAACGGTCTTGTTGGGGACGGGAAAAATTCCCTCACAAAGGAGATGCAAGAACGTCTTGATAAAATTACACGCGAAAATTTTGAAGGCACTGGCTTAGATCTTCAAGTTATTTAACTCTCTTCCTAGCTTATTGTTTCCAGGCAAAACTCCATTTGTGATTTGTCAACATTCACTGTTGTAGGTGATGTATTTATATTGTTGTTTGCTCTTATTGTTTCTCTATCGGAAACAACCTCTCTGCCCTTCCAGGGGTAGGGATAAGGCTGCGTACATCTTATGTTCCCCAGACCTCACTTGTGAGAAACTACTGATGTGTTGCTGCTCTTATTGTTTCCAGACAAAAGTTTGAGATATTGCCTTTTCTTTGGTACAAACAAGTAGCTTAAGATAAAATTACACCAGTAGATAAAAGTGAACTAGAATGTTTTGCACCAGTTACTACTATAATATATTACAAACTGATAATCTTTACAAATTTAATTTGAAAATAATAAGCAAATACACTTTTATAGGCCACAGGCTCGAGCGATGGAAGCAGGTGTGCTGTCCTTCCTCAGATCCTGCATGAATAGGGGATGCTTTGTGCACCGGACTGTCCTTTTTATACAAACAACATATAGCGAGAAGTGATTTTATGTTTGTTGGATTCTATGTACAGACAGGCTAAAGTTTTGTTGGAAGATTTCAACAAATTGTTGAAAGAGGTCTGTGCTCATTGCTCTCAAGTAAGGCTTGTTGTTCTTCAGATGGAAAATTGCATGTTTCATCAATCTGTTGCAACCGAGCACGATTCCTATCTTGTGGATATGTGCAATAGAGGAAGGAATATATGAAGCAACAAATGACCAATGGAATGCCTATTGCTGAGTAAAGTGCTTTGGCAAGTGAGGCAGCATTTTGTCTATCTGTTTCAATTTCTTGAGTGTCTGTTGATCCTTTTGGAATTGGTTTATAACCAAAAACTTGTTGAGCTAAAATACCAACCACCAGAGGAGCAAAGGATGCTATTATTGTCTCAAAAGATCGATCCAGAGCGTAAATGCTTGTCCGAGCTCTCTCAGGGACTATCTCAGCAAATATTGGACTACAAACATAGACAAAAGAGTAAAACAAACAGAAAATATCTTCAAACTAAGCTCCCGCTATGCACGGGGTCTCGAGAAGGGCCGGACCACAAGGGTCTATTGTACGCAGCTTCTGCGAGAGGCTGTTTCCATGGCTCGAACCTGTGACCTCCTAGTCATATTGACAGCAAATGATACATTGGATCGGAGGAGACATACTTGTTTGTTGCTGAACCACACCATGATATGATTAATCCCATGATGATCAAGACTAAACCATGCAACAAAGCTGTTTTAGGATCATTAGTCAATAGCAACAGAAGAATTGCAGCTAAAGGAATTCCTGAGCCAGAGCTAATCTGAGCTAGAATAATTCTACCAGAATTAGGAAAGTGGTTGGCCAACACATCCCCCATGCGTCCCCCAAACAACGCGCCAAGCGACAAGGAAACTTGAAACAAAGTCCAGAGTAGAGCTGTTGTCTTATGGGAAAAGCCTATAAGCTCTAACCACATAGTAACAAACGACAACGATGACCAAGAGAATGTCCCGGAAACACCTTGTGCAATAATTATTTGGAAGGAAGGTATTTTGATAACTGCTTTCGCTTCTTTTAGCAGTTCAATGACTTCTTCTTGAAATGGTTTCAGTTGATCTTTTGCATTGACATCATTGTCAAGAAATCGCGGATCATTGGCAAAGAGACGAACTAAAAAACCAACGATTACACTTATAAAACCAACCAGATGGAAGGAGATTCTCCAACCTGGGATTCCCATGAATGATGTTTCTGCTATTAGCACAGCCAAAATTCCACCAAGAATTGAACCAAAATTTGATGTTAGTGCTAACCATCCAAAAGCTGTACCGCGGTTGCTATCATCAGTTGAATCAGCAACTAGAGATTGGATTGCTGGTATGACTATTGCAAGTCCTATTCCATTCAATCCTCTGGCAATTGCTACCTGTTAAATGACATTAGATTGCTAATCATACTGCTCAAATTCACAAACGATGAAACTTTGTTCATGTCATGTATCAGCAAAGAAATACTAGCTTGAATGGTACCAAAATGCAAATGTCATCACATTAAAAGATGAGAACAGATCTTTTTTTGACTAATTGTTAGGACCAAAAAGAGTCAGGTGTCATGCGGGAGTTAGTAAAACAAACCTTGAATGACGACAAATCCAACAACAAAAGAGAAATCTATCAAAAAGAGACACAAACATTTAATGTGGTTCGGTCAATTGACTTACGTCCACGGCAGAGATGAGCAATCCATTGTATAAAAAAGAGTACAAAATATCGAGACAACAACCTCACGAAGAGGCAAACACAAGTGACACACTAACACTTGTCCCGTAAAGTTCTCTCCCTAAACACGACTCTCAAACCCCGTATGATTATGTTGTGGGTGCTCTGAATGAGAAGGAAGTATCCTCAATTTATAGAAATCCAAACATTTTCCTACGAGATAAAGGACCAGCCAAACATGGAACAACAACCCAGTATAATCCCACAAGTGAGTCTGGGGAGGGTAGTGTGTACGCAGACCTTACCCATACCCTAGGGTAGAGAGGTTGTTTCCAATAGACCCTCGACATCCTTTCCTCCAAGAACTATCCACCTTGCTCTTGGGATGACTCGAACTCACAACCTCTTGGTTGGAAGTGGAGGGTGCTTACCATCAGCCAAACTTGGAAGAATTATAATTTCCTTTTGCAAAAAGGAAAACCCAACTATAGTAAATATGTTCTTTCCTTCAACAGATAGGAAAACCAAATATGATAAGAACATCACGACAACACCTAACACTAATGAGGCGGAAAGCAGTGAACAACTCATTTTCTTAATTTAAACTTCTCATGTTATCCTTAATAACAAACTTTTATAACTACAGAAATGTTATGGCATATTGAAGACGACGAGTTTCAGAAAAAACGAAACAGAGAGAGTAGAAGGAACCTCTGTAAAGGTGGAAGAGATAGCAACAAGGAAAGTAGCAGCAGACCAGAGAAGAGCGCCAAGAGCTATGACATGGGCACGGTTATGACGAGCAGCTAAGTATGCAGCTAAAGGATAACAAAGGCATTGAACTAATGATCTAAATACAGTGAGAGAGCCAAGGCCAGTAGGATCAGTGTGTAAATCTTTGCCAACTTCTTTGTAAACTCCAGGTAATAAAGATTCATCAGCTCTCTCCATTATACCAGCAATATTTACAAGTACTAATGTCAATGTATCCGATCTCAAGTTCTTGAGCTTTACCATTATCTCCTCTCCCGTCGGGAAGATTCAGAATTTAGACGTCGTGGATTCTGAGTTGAAAAAGTGATTTCTTAAAATGTACGTCTATTTTTTCTTATTATATACATATAAATATATAGGATTGGATTTCACATATTTGAGTTCTTCCTAACACGCGAACTTCTTAAGTTTGTAGTGTGTTGACAAGCAAGCTTTGTTCTTTATTTGAAAGCCTACGTACAATTTTATCATGACATCATGACATGTATATGAGGGACATATGACCAGTGCCCAAAACTCGTATAGAATCGATATGTGGGATAAGTGGCGAAACCAAGATTTTAATCGAGGAATTCAGAATATTAAAAAGTAAACATGCGAACAAGCAACATATATGATTTAAGTATAAAAATTAATTTTGAAAACCATGGAATACTTGACAATAGATACTCAGGGACCCACAGTGTTGACCTAGAAGATTTTGGGTAGTTTTCAGATGGATTTTTTACGTTTTTTATTTATTTTATTCATTGACATTGATGGCGTTTACGTGACGATTTGGGCTAATTGTGTGCAAAGCAAGATCTTATATTTAATTAAAATAACGAACGATTCAAGTTACATGCACTAATATTTCTATAAATATATCGTTAATTGGACATAATTGTAATTTAAGTTACTTTCCTAATATTTAAATATTCCTTATTGAACTAAGTAAGAGTCCTAGTTTAGCATTTGGCCATCATAACATATTAATTAACAAGAAAACGTGAGTTTCTTAAAACAACTAGAATACTATTTAGGAAATAATATTTACCTATAATAAAGGGCTAAAACTTAAAATTATTGCCTTTTTCTTTTCATTTCAAACTTGATCTTAATCACACAAATATATATATTCTGAAGTCCCTCAATTTATGTTAAATTTTATAAGAAACACTTCATTTAATAGTTATTTAAATATTATTTTTAAAATTTTAGAGCTTAAAATTAATTAAATTTGCTTATTAAGTTGTTTCTTATTTGAACCATGAAGAAAGTTAAAATTTATTTATTTTGTTTTCATTTCGAACTTTGTATAAGTCTTACACGTAAACTATATATAAATAATATAAAAAAAAAAATATTTAAGAAAGAAGAGGTACGAGTTCTTGAACAATAGCATAGATAATTCACTTTTAAGAACATATAAGGCTATTGCACTAATAATATTATTCAATATTATACTTTTAGCTTTCAAAAGTCTTAAATGCACTATTATAATTATGAGAAATGTTGAGCAAAGATCAATAAAGGGCGCAAAATTAACAAGATAATTTATGAGATTCTTTGATTTTTAATCCATGATATATTTAGCTAAATATGAGTGGGTTTATTAGCGAGCTTTCAATTGTAGAATATCTTACTAGCTTACTTACTTACTTTATTTATTTATTTATTTTTAATGTCACTTTGATTTTGTATTTATTAAAAGTTCGGAGATTATTAGTTACCTGCTTATATGTTGTATGTATACTTCAAGATTATTTAGATTTTCAAGGTTCTTGCCCGTGAAATTGAAATTCTGAAATTATAAACCTAGAATGTTGAGGACTTCTAAAATTGTTCCTTTTCAAGATTATTTAGATTTTCAAGGTTCTTGCCCGTGAATGTTGAGGACTTCTAAAATAGTTTCTTTAACTATTGAGTTAGTTATACACATCGATATTCACAATCATCTTTACTCTTATTTATAATTTAATTTTTTTTTTAAAGTATACTTATTGAGACAGGATTCACGCGATCAAATTTGGTGTTTATATAAAGTCACTCTCATTAATCATGATTAACAAATTAACTATGGTTGAGAGACTCATCTATATTTTCTCTTTCTTTATAAAATCTTTTGTCTGTTTTCCTCTTTTTTTTTTAGAGTTGTGGGGCCAGGATCAACATCGATGGGCTGAAAAATAGCACCTAATGTGTAGAAATTGGTTATGTTTAATATATTCCTGTAATTAGGTTTAGGTTAGCTCAGGCTCATCTTTCTTGGCTATACAAGAAAAAAGTTTCACATATCAAGTCGGTTAATAATTTATGTGAGCTACAGTGTCACAGAGAATTATACGAAAGTCAACAGAGAAAATTCTCTACTAATTTTCATAAATATACGTCAATATACTTGCATTTAACGTCAAATCACCAAAAGTTTATATATTCATAAATCCAAAATATTTGAATTATTATTCTGTCCTTTTTTAAAAGGTCTTTTTCTTGAGTTGTTGACTAACATCCAATAGGAAGTAAGCTTGTTGAAAATAATATTATTATTATCTTGCTTACTTAATTATTTGATAAAATCATTTATTTTATTGTTGATGGTCTATCGAAAACACTCTCACTATCTTCTTAAGGTAGGGGTAAGGTATACATACACATTATCCTCCCCAAATCCCATTTGTCGCATTATACTAGGTTAGTTGTGTTGTGTTGTAACTCATTTATTTTATTTCTTAATCCATTGATAGAATTATATTTTTTATACTAGTTAAATTAATTTTTGGAAAATGATCAATCTTGCATATAGTACTCCATTTATTATTATCACGTTTAAAACATGAAATTTTTACATTCCTATACCATATATGAAACCTTATCACCCTCTATGTTTAAGGTTTGATTTAATTATATTTAGTATATCAAATTACCAAATCTATACCATAATTAATTTAGGATTATAATTAATAGGCAGTTTTTTACTCCTTAATTAAAGGGGTATAATTAATGGGCAGATTTTTACTCCTTAATTAAAGGTGTCCATATATCCCACGTTTCTCTCTCCCCATCATTTGTAACCAGCCGTTTTCCCCTCCCCTTTCTTCCTCTTCTCCCTTCCTTCTTCTTCAAATTGTAGAATTCAGACCTTCGAGATTCAACAAGTCGAAATTGCTACATTCTGTTCTTCATCGTTTTCAGAAATTGGCAATCATATATATGTTCTTCATCTTTTCTTCTCTCAAATCCACCATTGACAGCCATTAAAAAGCTTGAAAGCTTGAATTCAAATTTGGGTTTTCAAAAATCATTATTTGTTTGGATTGGGTGTTGTTGAAAATAATCGGGAATATGGTTTGGAGTTTATATCTCAATTTTGAGGGTTTTTGGTGAAGATGGGACTTGGTTTTGACTGATTTTCAGATTGAATCTCAAAGAAGAAGAAGAAGAAGACATATTACAGAAATTGTAGATAAATTGTAGTTAAATTGTAGTTAAGTTGTAGATTGTGTCCATAATGTAGTTAATGTATAGTTTTTTTGTAGACAAATTGTATTCTAAACATCATAATAACTACATTTAATATAACTACAAAATTTTCTATTCATCTACAAAAATTCTACAAAAAAACTAAAAATAAACTACAAAGTCAAACAGATCTCAATATCGTATCACCCAATTCTCATTCGATTGTAGTTTAATTGGGATTTTCGACATAATTGCGTTTTTTGCAGAAGATTTGTAGAAGTTTTAGTCATTTTTAATTTGTGAAAACAAAAAACAAAGCATCTACAATCAAAATACAAATAATCTACAATTTATCTACAAAATATCTACAAACTGGGTACATTGAATAGAAAGAGACGAAAATTAATACAGCGTGATTTGCGTTTGAAAATTTCTGAAAGAATCTTTAATTCCCCAATATTAGCGCACCTAAATAAGGAATTTTAATACTACAATGATTCCTTATTTAATGAAATATCTGAAAGAATATTTACTTCCTTAATTTTAGCGCCTAAATAGGAAGATTATATCTACTAAGATTCTGTATTTAATGCATTGTATCTGTTTTGTAAAAAAACTATTAACAGGGCGGGTAATTTTCAAATCATGAACATATTTAGTAATATAATTTCCTATATGGTATAGGAACGAAAATGTCTCTTAAAACATTTCAAGAAGTCTAGGAGAAGCCCCAAGGAATACGAGGATGGGCTGAGCCTTTCCTCGGCCTACAAGGGCCCAATACGCCCAACAATAGCCATTATGGATAATTTGCACAAGAGATTTTACAAAAATAGCTGGCCATAGTAATTGTTTGCTTCTTTTAATCATATTCATAGATTATACATTGATTATACACGATTATATATATATATATATTCATCGGCTATTTATAATTTAAGTGGTAGGGTGAGCGGCTATTTGGCTTAACTCTTCTTTGCACAAATAGGACAATTTAGGTACCACTATTGATTTTTTTGACCTTGTTTGCCTGTAGGCAGATTTCAAGTTTAACAAAATATTGTCTTCGCACGCCTTATGAGCAACTTATAACTTTTGACCTTAAATATTCATCCTTGGGACAAACGGGGAACAAAAAATTAAGATCATCAATTTTCAAGGTCATTAGGTGTAATTTCCTGAGCGATTATGGTTCCACACCTATCGAGAAAAACTCCGTTAGATTCTAGAATTCTCCCCCACAATCAAAATACTGAAAATAACCCACATTTGAATATTGTCAAACAAATCCCAAAAGAATCTCTTCATTTTTCTCTCCTTCACGTGACATTTGATTACAATTTTCAAAAAATTTATTTAGGGCAGTTTTTGGGTAAAATTTTTTTTACTCACAAAACTTCAATTTTTTTAAAAATAAAATGCATGTCAACACAATTCCAACTTTTAAAAATTATTTTTTAATACAATTTCAATTTTTTTTTTCTGGTTTGGATCAAATTTATGTCCACAAACGCTAGTTTTGTGTTATGTTAGCAGGAACTGTGAAAGTGTAGCATAGAGTATTACTATTAGTTTTATGTTTGTAACTACTATTAGAATGGCGGGCAAAAACATTTATTGTTTCATGGCTACTTGTGGTGCTTTAGTATCAACACTGGTTGATGAGCTTGTTTGCTTGTGATGAAAATTAGATTATCCTTATTCCTTAGATGGTGATGAAGAATACAAAGTAATACTCACTCCGTTACAAAAAGATATGTTTTGAATTTCGAGAGTCAAACGAGTTCTTCTTTGACAGGAGTGGCAATTTGAGCTCAAACTCATTCAATCCGTCCAAATATTAATCAGTAGAGCTAGAAACATTTTAGCTCATGGGTCTATTTGGGCTGAACCACGTTAGTCCAACATTTTTTATAGCTCATTCTCACTTATGAAGCAGTCCAAGTACATTTCATGAAGCTCACCCAAAACATTATGGGCCCAAAATGTTATTTAGTTTAGGGACTTTTGCATCTATACCCGATTTTGGGGTCACAATTAAATCTATACCCACTTTGTAAAAACGTTTGCAAGCATATCCACTTTACGATCAACTTCAGATTTATCGGTTCTGCAACTAAAAAAATGACTGAAGTGAAAAAATTGCACTTCAAGTGCACTTAAGGCCAAACAGGTCTGAAGTGCAACCAATAATTTCATGCAGTCTGAAGTGAAAAATTGCACTTCATATGCACTTAAGGCCAATATGCCTGAAGTGAAAAATTAAACTTTAGATGCACTTAAGGCCAAAAAGTCTGAAGTGCAACAAACGTTTTGCTACACTTAAGGCCAATAAGTCTGAAGTGAAAAAATGACTTCAGATACACTTAAGGCCAAAAAGTCTAAAGTGCTAAGGATCTGAATTGATGCTCTCATCAGAGGGAGAGTTAATACGCGCTGTACTCTTTTTCCCTTACAACGTTTTCTCTCACTAGGTTTTCCTTGCAAAGTTTTTAACGAGGCAACCAAAAGGCGTATTGCTAGATATGTGTACTCTTTTTCCTTTACTAGATTTTTTTCTATTAGGTTTTATTTTAGTTAATGTTTTAACGATACACATTATCTGTTGAATAGACATTCAAGGGGAATGTTATAAATAAAGTATTATTTAAAATGAATATATATATTTTAAAAAAATATTAGAGTTTGTTACTTGGTTAAATCACGTTTTTCCTATAAATAAAGGGATTTTATTCTATTGCCCTAGTGGACCAAAAAATCTAAAAGGAAACAAACTTGAGCTCAAGTAACAACCGATAGTGCTAAAAGTGTAAGTTAAAAAAAGTGCTCAAGTTTATCAAAAACCATTTTTGTCATTTTCTCATTTATTACAAACATTTCCCGATTCACGTCTTTTTGATTCTCAAACAAAAAACGGAGTCAACAACCTCAACCGCTCATTTTCATTTTTTCATCCAAAAAAAAAATGGTGGAGCTAAAGAAGCTGGGATCAAACACGTTAACATTGACATTAGTACTTGTAAATCTTGCTAGTATAATGGAGAAAGCTGATGAATCTTTATTACCTGGAGTTTACAAAGAAGTTGGCAAAGATTTACATACTGACCCAACTGGTCTTGGTTCTTTAACTCTTTTCAGATCATTAATTCAGTGTCTTTGTTATCCTTTAGCTTCATATCTTGCTGCTCGTTATAACAGAGCTCATGTTATTGCTATTGGTGCTTTTCTCTGGTCTGCTGCTACTTTCCTTTGTGCTTTCTCCTCTACTTTTACTCAGGTCAATTATTTTATTCTCTATATATGGTGTTGATAATTCATGAAATTAGTGTTATTTTTGGGGTTTTGTTGGGTTTTTGCGTTAAGGGGCGAATTCAGAATTTGAATTTGGTTTGTTGACCTTTAGGGTCTTACTATTGAACCTATCAAAATTTATTTTTTTCACACATTAACTGGTATTTAAAACTGTGCTTTTGCTTGTGTTGGGTTTATCAGAAACAACCTCTCTATCTTTTTTCGAAGCTAGGGATAAGACTGCGTATACACTATCCTCTCCAGATCCCACTTGTTGAAATTACACTAGGTTGATGTTGTACGTAGTTGTTGTTATATACTATCTGTATTGAATTCAAGAAATGGGTTTTTAAAAAAGATTTGAAAATAGGGAATTAAAAATAAAGAGGTTTTTCTGCAGACTGGTGTGGTTGGGAATTAATTATCTGATGGCATTGAACTAAAATTTGAGGAATTGCATAAATGGACTATTTTTTTTTAGAAATGGAAAGTTTGGTGCAAAAGGTCTCCGTGTAACCTATAGGTCACGGGTTCGAGCTGTGGAAGCAGCCACTAATGCTTGTATTAGGGTTGGTTGTCTACATCACGCCCTTGGGGTCGGACCCTGCGTGAATGCTGGATGCTTCTTGCACCGGGCTGCTCCTTTGTATGCATGTGGGGGGTGGGTTGAGAGAGTTGTATTAGGAGCTAATGACAATAAGACTACCAGAATTAAGCCTAAAGGAACTTTCTTTTTTTGATAAGTTGCATTTACGAATTTATCCTATTGTCGTGCCATTAAATGAAGCACGACAATAGAAGTGTTAAACTTTTTTGAATTTGAGCTGTATGTTTACACTCTAGCAATCTCATGTTGTATGATAGATAGCAATTTCTAGAGGATTGAACGGAATAGGACTTGCCGTAGTCGTGCCAGCTATCCAATCTCTAGTTGCTGACTCAACCAATGAAAGTAACCGCGGTACAGCTTTCGGATGGCTACAACTAACAGCAAATTTTGGCTCCACTCTTGGAGGAGCAGTATCTGTTCTGTTAGCCGAAACATCATTCATGGGAATCCACGGCTGGAGAATCTCGTTCTATCTGGTTGGTACGATAAGTGTTGCTGTTGGAATTTTGGTCCGTCTGTTCGCCATCGATCCCCGTTTTCTTGACAATGATGGCGATGCAAAGGATCAACCACCACAGCGACCGTTTCGAGAAGAAATGACAGAACTGCTAAAAGAAGCAAAAGCAGTTATGAGAGTTCCCTCGTTCCAGTTACTTATTGCACAAGGGATTTCTGGGTCATTCCCCTGGTCGTCATTGTCATTCGCCCCTATGTGGTTAGAGCTTATTGGCTTCTCTCACAAGACAACAGCCCTACTCTGGACTTTGTTTAATGTTGCTAGCTCGCTTGGTGGATTGTTTGGAGGAATAATGGGGGATGTCCTAACCAAACGCTTTCCTAATTCTGGTAGAATTATTTTAGCTCAAATAAGCTCTGGCTCCGCAGTTCCTTTAGCTGCAATTCTACTGCTGCTATTGCCTTATGATCCCTCAACAGCTTTGATGCATGGTTTTGTCATGCTCGTCATGGGATTAATGATATCGTGGAATGCTCCAGCAACTAACAAGTATGTCTTCTTCGATCCACTTTATCGTAACTAGCGGATTGTCCTCTTCCCTTTTCTATGCGGATGGGCGGGGCACAGTGTAGCTACTATCACACAACATGAAACTAGCAACTAAATTATAGCATAGTACTAACACTAGTATCTAAACAAACTATGAATTGACTTCACGTAGTCATATGCCCGTCCTTGTGAAGTTGTGATTCCAAATTTTGAACTAATTGATAAATGAAACCTATTAAAATGCTCCTGCGTTGCTCCTCATCTCCTCTTCTAACCTGTTTTTTTTTCCTTTCAAATGTCACAATTGGCTCTAGCTATATCTGCTCCAAAAATATTTCTCGTTGTAGCTCATTTTGATGTCCAGTGAAAGGTGACATATTTAGGACCAAGTCAAAACTTGTTTACGTTGAACTCGCCCTAGTTGTGCAATTTTGGACCATTATCATGTTTACCAAATATTATTACATGATTGTCTGTCTATCGGAAACAGCCTCTCTGTCCTCCCAGAGAGTTATGCCAGTGATTCACATTGGGGGAGAATGACCTATAGTGAAACTTAAGGATTGAGTCATTTCCTAAAGCAGATGTGGATCTCTAGGCCTGGGAAATTCCCTAGTCATACTTTGGGAAGTGCAGTTTCAGTATAATTTTGGATCAAGTCTGAATCTTTCTTTTTTTCTTCTCTAACTAAAATTTGAGAAGGGGAGTCTTGGCGTAACCGGTAAAGTTACTGCCATGTAACCAGGAGGTCATGGGTTCGAGCCGTGAAAACATTCTCTTGCAAGAAAACATCTTTGTGGTCCGGCCCTTCCCCTGACCCCACGCATAGCGGAAGCTTAGTGCACCGGGCTGCCCTTGTTTTCTAACTATAATTTGAATCATCTCTAACTAAATTAGAAAGAATCTAGAGACAGAATTTGGTTCATGATTTAAGCTCCAAAGCAAAAACATCATCTGAAGCAGTTTACCCCAAGATTTCATCTCACATACAGTGGCTTACACATAAACAACTTTCAATTGCCGCTGTTACCTTTTAAGTCATCTCCAGTTCTATCATATATGATGTAATTTAAACTCATACCTAGTATGCGATTTATCTCAAAACAGTCGAGAGATCAATCTAGCTTCTTTTATTTTTGCACTTCTGCAGAACTTTTTTGTTTATTCATCTTTTTCATCAAACCATTACCGGGTAGGGTAAGGTCTGCGTACACACTACCCAGACCCCACTTGTGGGATTAGACTGGGTCTGTTGTTGTAGTTTGCCCTTTTCCAAATTCCATATTACGTCTTTGCGTCCTGGTTAAGTTTTCTCGTGTAGACAATTTGTGACATATGTGCGTACCAGAGGCGCTAAGGAGCACATGTAGGTGCATTCACAATACTTGTATGCTTAACAGCAAACATGATTCTGCGCCTATGCTTTCTGCTTTGACATCTTAGAGTTGGTCTTTCTCGATTTACTTCATCACATTCTGTTGCATTTTTGCCTCTCCTTCTGCGTAACTTCATTGTTGAAGCCTTTACATATAGTGAAATTTTCGCTAAAAGTACTCATCTTTCATTTGTATGCAGTCCAATATTTGCAGAGATAGTTCCTGAGAGATCTCGAACAAGCATTTATGCTCTGGATCGTTCTTTTGAGAACATAATATCATCATTTGCTCCTCCGTTAGTTGGCATTTTGGCTCAACAAGTTTTTGGTTTTAAACCGATTCCAAAGGGATCAACGGGCTCAGAGGAAATCGAAACAGATAGACAGAATGCTGCCTCGCTTGCCAAAGCACTCTACACTGCAATAGGCATTCCAATCGCGCTTTGTTGCTTTTTCTATTCCTTCCTCTATTGCACATATCCGCGAGATAGAGACCGTGCCAGGTTGCAACAGACGGAGGAAACGGACAATGGTCCATCTGAAGAACGACAAGCCTTACTTGAGAACGAGCAAAGACTTCACCAAGTTAGTTGAATATTTTGACAAGATTTCATACATATATTTATCTATGTACATACAATCCAACATATGCAGAAACACACTTGTTTCTATATTCTTTGGCTTCTCGCAGTATATATACATATATATTGAATTGGCAACAAAAATTTGTATTCTTCTACTCAAAGATGGGATGATTTTTACAAATATCCACCTTTAGGGCTGTTATTTAGAATATAGCCAACGTTTGCATCTCCTCTGCGATACAATTTCAGACAGTTTATATTACTTTATTATATGTGCATTTTTAGTGGATTTATCAACACATATATAAAATTTGTATCGATACTATTAGGTTCTATCGAATTTGTTCGTAGGATGTTGTTACATTTATTACGTACAAGCAGTGGCGGAGCCACATGCACCAAAGGGGTGTCAATCGTCACTCATTTGTCGGAAAATTACACTGTATAGCTTGGTAATTTTAAAAAAATATCTATATATACTATATAATGACACCCCTTGACTTCTTGGTGAGTTTGTTTCTTCATATTTTGACTCCCCATAGTGAAAATTCTGGTTCCGCCACTGCTTACAAGTGCCATGACGCTGACCCAAGAGTAAACCTTCTTTTTCTCTTTGCTTCTTTTGCTAATGGGATAGAAATAGTAATGAATCCATAATTTAAACATCAAGAATTTTGAATTAAGATATTTTGTTTTGAAATTTTAATTAATTCTATTTATAAATATTTTTCACACGTATATATAAAACCTTCCACTTCCAAGCATAAATAGTTAAATCCGGCGCAGGATAGGCAGTGGAGAACCTAGAGCATTGAATATGGGTTTTCAGGTACCCAGTAATTTTTGTATAGATTATGTATTTATATAAAGACATCAACTAAACTTGTAAATATTTAACTGTGAACCCAGTTATTATTGCATATTAATTTGAGATTACGATAGAAACTCATAAACTTCAAATCCTGGATCCGCCTACGAGGATAGAGAAGATGACGTGGACATTAACAGACAAAAAATCAGAAATCGTGCTGAATTTCTATTTTATGGCTCTAAAACGCCAAAAACGAAGAACACTTATGGCAAAACCATGACTATGGTTCATGAAGTCATTTCTGATGGGCTGACAAAATTTTAAGGTCGGTAGCTCGAATTTATGAAGATGTCTGATGATAGTACACGAAAAATAAAAAATTGTGGTGAATTCCTGTTTTATGGCCCTAAAACGCCAAAAACGAGGAACGGTCATGTCGAAAAGATGATTATGGTTCATTAGGTGTTTTCTGATGGCCCCATTGAATTTTAGACGATTCGGGGCCGGTCCCCCTAATTCATGAAGATGGTGTCAATATTAGCACACAAAAAATCTAAAGTGCCAAAAAACGAAGAATGGTGATGGCGATGAAATGACTATGGTTCACTAGGTCGTTTCTGCTTGGCCCACAAAATTTTAGGCAATTCGGGAAAGGTCGCCTAGCTTCATAAAGATGGCGTAAATATTAGCGCACGAAAAATTGGAAGTCGTGTTGTATTCTTATTATATATAAGATGTTTTAAGCTTTCTCACATGAACCAAAACTTGCAAAATTAAATTCCAATTAATTCATCTAATCTTCAGTTTCATTTAATTTACTGTTACTCCACCTTTCATCAGTTTTCGAACAATTAACACATGAGATTTAATTAAGCTTCCAAGTCGCGTAGAAGCTAAAAGAATAATATAATAATACTAAAAATGCAAAAACATTACCCTTAACGTTGCCTTAATCTAGAGGTGTTAATCGGGCCGGGCTGACCCGTTAACAACCCAGTTCAGTCCGGTCCAGCCCGTTACTGTAGATAATAGGGCGGGTTGGGCGGGGGGCGGGTTTGTAACGTCCAGTTTTTTTTTAATGGGTCACCGAACCCGCTATAACCCGTTAAGCCCTTAATGGGTTCTTAACGGGCTACAGCCCGTTAACCCAAATTTTTTTATTCTTTTTAAAAAATAAAAAAAAAATCTAACCGTTGCCAACTTAATTTAAAATTTTCTTTTTATATATAAGCCCGACCCGCCCGAGCCCGTTAAGCCCCAACCCGTACGGGCCCTATATAACCCGAAAAATCCCAGCCCGCCACCAGCCCGTTAATCCCAGCCCGATAACAACCTGCCCCGAAACCGAACAGGCTGACATTTTTTGTGTCCAGCCCGTCCCAGCCCGCCCGATAAATACCTCTACCTTAATCTCCAATATTTTATTTCCAATTTAATAACAAAAGTGTACTTCTAAAATCGGCGTCAACTTGATTTTAATAGGTTCACGCGCTCAAGAGGCAGGTGATCTAAGACTCATGATATGCGTTATTGTCATTGTATGTGGGCCTAACCATTATTAAGCTAAGCCTTCGAAGGCCGCCACATGTCGTCAATTCGTTTTTAACAGAGGATGAAGGCGAGGTTGAGGACTCAATGGAGGTTAAAGACGAGGACAAGCACTCGCTTTAGCAGAGCAGTAACAACTAGTTTTAAAAATAAGACTTTGAGAATATTCTAATAAATATTTCTCCATCTATACTATTAGGGTTTTTGTGAGACTCATATGTCCTTATAAAGGGAATCTTACATAAATGTTCCAAATAAGTTCCAACTTACCTACTTCTAGCCACTAATCATACTTACCAAAACTAGTCACTCACATGTAAAAATTAAAAATTCAAATAAATAAGTTCTTTATCTCCAAGAAGCGCACGAAAATATCTCCTTCCATATTTTTAAACGTGATCAACAACATTAGATACAAGACGGAAAGCAAATTTCATGAATAAGGTAGCAAACAAGGTGATGAAATACAAAAATATATATACAAGATTCCAGAAATCTAAGCAAAAAAGGACCATTTTCAATGGGTATGGTTTAAAATCATTGAAAACATATAGATGAGTCAATATACAAATATTGAGGAAGATTGGAAGTGATTTGATATCAAAATTCGTAGGTATAATCGAGTTCAAATTTTATTTCTGCGACACATATATCACACACACAGATATACATGGATATACGTGTGATACACATATAATTTTTTTTTATGTTTCATATACTTCAAATGTTCAATTCAAACTGCCTCAAAACTCCGCCAAATCATCCTAATACTGAGATCCAAACTCCTTAAGATGTACCCAATCTATTCTAATAACACCCACTCAAAATAAAGAAAAAATTCAATACTTTCTTGGCTATAAATAGATAATTGACTAATATTGGTAGCATTTGGCTAATATTAGTAATATTTAATGAATTGGAAATTTTTGTAATAAGCTGCTTATAAATAGACATAGTTGGTAGTTTTACCCTTATAAATAGAAAGTTATGTAGTTATAAAGGGGTTGGACACTCATTTGTAAAAAAAAGGAGAAGTTCCCGTGAAAACCGAAAAAGACCTCCCCCTTAACCCCCCTTACTTGGCAGATTCACATTCGTAGGAAAGGTCTGTTCTTTTGTCTCTTTCCCTCAAGCGAAGGAACCTATTAATAAGATGATAATATCTGTGCTCAACATCGATCCTCTCACATACTACCTCAAGCAGCGGAACACTCAATGCCCAGCAGTTACACGTTGTTGATTTTAGACTCCTCCGGTAGAGCCAACAACCATTCATAATTTTAATAAAGGGCGGCTTCTCCTATGTCGTGTCAAACTCGCATCGAAAAAAAAGAGATTTGTCCTCTCCTATAAAGAAATCAAAAAATAATTGTTTCGTAAAATCTCGTCTAAGAAGTTAGTCTTTTCATGAGAGGAATTGGTGTTCCAAACCTTCTCCCTCCCTTCCACCGATGAAACTACTCTTGCAAAGTAAAAAAGACGTATAACCTTCATTCCAGCCGAATAGATTATATGAAAGCAATAAATTTCTTCATTCCTGGGAAGAGGAAGAAGCAAATAGGACAAAGGCCTTCTCTTTCCCTCCGCTCTTCCCGAAGTGAGCGAATTGCATGTAGAGATCCGTATGGGCTTATAGTTTAATTGGTTGAAACGTACCGCTCATAACGGTGATATTGTAGGTTCGATCCCTACTAAGCCTACCACCCCCTTCTCTTTGAAATTACATCCCTGCCTCTCGTCTAACTCGAGTTGCCCCGCTCCTTTGGCAGTTAAAGTAGCTCGCTCTGATACCTCCTAAATCGAAATAGGCACGCGCACAGGTAGAGAGTCTGCCTGAGTCGTGCAGCCCCAGGTAACGCCTAGTTTAGTGTAGCACCTGGGTTCTGCCTTCTCCTTGCCTTATGCTTGATCTTGTAAATTCACTTGCAGCCAATGGCTTCTTTCTCTGCAGGCAATGAGACTAAATCTTATTATTTTTACTTCCGCGGGTAATGGAAATTCTGAAGTTTGAGCTTATGCCATGTGCTCCAAACTTGAACTCAACTTCCTTTTTTCACCAACATCCGCTTCTCACTCAAGAAACTGGTGAAAGTCCTTTCCCTTTGCTGCAACTTTCACAATCCCACTCCTCCTCAGACCAGACTGGGCAGTAGGGGAGTTCACACCGGGACTTTCTTAATAGAGAAAGAAACCATACCCTGAACCAGGGAAAGGCGATAACGACCCAGGAAATGGTGAAGTACGTGAATTGACTCCCTCTTCGAGTCCAGACCTTTTAACATAAAATAAAGAATAAGGGACTGTCTTCTTTCTTGACAAGGATCCTGAATAAATCGCACATGCTCCAAGGACTTCACGGAATTAGGAGGCACACAGGTGGGTATACCAAGAGAAATGCGGGTAAGCGATGAGGGAAATTGCCTCAACAAAACAAGTTTTTATTTCCAGAAAGATCCCCACTCTTAGAGTTCGAGAATCCAAGCGCTGGCAAGTCAGCTAGCGAACCAAGGGTCAAAAGTAAGTTTCGTGCCTATAGTCATTCCTCTCTCTGGTAGCAATCCAGTCTTCAGTTGATGGTACTATTTAAACGAGAATGCCGTGTCGTCCAGCGCACTTGACCACTGCGATCGATCCGATAAACCAAAGCGTCCTGGCCAACCGACTAACCATTGAGAACGGAACAAATAGGGGAGATTGAATTCTTAAACTCTACCCGTAGAGTAACAGAAATGGAGTTTCTCTTATTCATATTCACAACTACTCTAGGAGGAATCGGTGCTAACGATTTCATAACTATCTTTGTAGCTCTAGAATGTTTCAGTTTATGCTCCTACCTATTATATGGATATACCAAGAAAGATGTACGGTCTAATGAGGCGACTATTAAATATTTACTCATGAGTGGGGGCTCGTCCCCGGTCAATATTGGATCAAACAATAGGGGGCCATAGCACTGACCTCTTTCTTTTATTGATTCAATACAATAGGGGAAAAGGAACAATTGGAATAGAGGATTCATATCTTTTGTTTTTTTCTTTAAAAAAAAAAAGTTTTTATGTTATTTCGTACTATACAATTCTTTTCTTTGTGGGATCTTTTTCCCATGAGAGGTAATGAGAAGAATTCTAGAATGGATTGCTACCTATGCCTAGATCACGAATAAATGAAAATTTTATTGATAAGACCTTTTCAATTGTAGCCAATATCTTATTACGAGTAATTCCGACAACTTCAGGAGAAAACGAGGCATTTACCTATTACAGAGATGGTGCGATTTGATTCTTTTTTTTCTTCATATTTATTCATTTCTCTCAGTCTTACAAGGAGAAAGGAAAATTCTCACCCCGAGGGAGGCGGGAAACGGTAGCTTCTAGAATGGAAGCTTCTCCTTTACTTTTTTAGAGCGTATCGCTATTTTGAAATAAAAAAAGGTTTATGGATGAAGTAATCGGAATGACAAGTGGTTACAATTGCGGAAAGCGGAGAAAGTCGGGAACTGTCGGGGTGAGGCCGAGGTAGCTGTTCTAGTTATGGACAGGAAAGTAAAGTATGGGCTTAGGGCTTTTGAATTTGAAATGGACTTGCAACCGGGGGAGTGGTGGCTAGATTCGCGTTCCCTTTCCAGACTATCAAGGATTTCATAGATCTTTCATACTGTGCCCAATCCCGAAATTGGTTCTATACATATGACCATCAACGAGAAAAATAAATGCAATATCCAGAGTCCAGACCGATGTTGCGCCTCATTAGACAACAGCAAAACATACAACTCGATGTTAATCAAAGTGAAGTTGGTACGCTCCACAACTCGGAAGGGTATGACCCAAGGGTGGTATCTTCACTAACTCGATTCAAGAGCGACTCCCAGACAGAGAAGAAGATTGAATCTTTCTATCCGATATGAATACATTGAATTCGAGATGCAAATTGAAAAACACATTGACATTCTCTGAAGATTCTTGCTTTATCACACACATACAAAATACACACTTTTTCCATATCTTTATCTATCTTTTCTCTCACTATCCAAGGAGAATCCGAATATTCAAAGTCTTATCAATCATTTATCGTTGTTAGAAAAAATATAAAAAAGTCTTACCCTTTTCAGATGACTCACATGCTTTTGTTTACATAGATATCACTCATTGCTATTTACTGTTATTTAATGCCACCTCCTTTATTTTTGGATCATTGAATATAGCATTATCGTCGCCGTTTATTGCTACTCAAATTGTGTTGGTATCTCGCTACAAAATCGGTTAATCTATCTTTTGGATATTAATATTGGCTAAGATTAACTCTTTTTTTTGTTGTTGCGTTTTTAAGGGGTGTGAATGTGAAATGGAAGAGGCACCTCTTGGATTGCACCTCTTCATCTCACCCTTTCATTGGGGTGTGAATGGAAAATAGAAGAGGCACCTCTTCGATTGCACATCTTCATCTCACCCTTTCATTGTCTATAAATAGAGAGGCTTAGCCTCATTTTTCACCACTAAAAAATCTGAAATCTCTCCTCTCAATTTTCTACATATTGCATTGGTTTTTCAAAAGTACAACGTAAGCATTTTATGTGATTTTCTCCGCCATTTGAGTTCGCCGAAATTCTTTGATTTGTAGTGCCGCTATCACAGAATAGTTATTCGCTCTATCCTGGGAGGAATTAATCTGCAACCTTGGGCATTGTGAGGGGATTAAATTCCTTAAGGAAACACAAGAAACTTGTGGGCTCGAAATTTTTTCTGCTTTATTTTTTCCCTTAAACTAACGTTTATTGATTTACTGGTTTTCAATACAGAGCGTTAACAAGCTTAAGGAATTTAATATTTATTTCTGTATTCATCTTACTTTCTGCTTTGGGAGACTAAAATCTTTTTGATTTTCTACTCCCGATTTGGAGATTAAAAATTCAATCCAAGATATAAAAACTTAGTTGTTTGTATTGGGTTTGAAGATATAAAAACTTCACTGAGATACTAATTCTGTTTGTCAATTTCTTTTACATAAAAATGACAACAAGTGCGGAACAACATAATGGTTCTGTTGGGTCTATTGCTGCAATGGAAACTGCGTCTTCAAGTCGCACAACTCCTGCATCGGCGATGGCACCGACAGAAAAACCCGAAAAGTTTTTCGGTGTGGACTTTAAGCGTTGTGTCACGAACCATTTTCGGAGTCGTGATGGCGCCTGTCGTGGAACCAGGCCAGCCACCTATTATAACTAATCTAGATCCGATTACCAGGGAAAAATATCATTTTTAACAAGTTTGAAGATAATAACAATAATAAATATGAAATTGAAACCATCTATGAAACCAATCAGTTCTACAATCCCGGATCCGGTGTCACACAGTCATGAGCTGCTAATACATAATATAAATGAAAGAGGAATGGACAACATAGTCTGAAAAGTAAATAACGACATGTTGAATAGGAAAAAGATGACGAGATCGCGGTCGCCAGCTGCTACCTCGACAACTCTGAAGGAAACTGTCAGCTACTCAATGACTAGAGTGGGTCCCACTGTACCTGAATCGGCACACAAGGTGCAGGGGGTAATGTGATACACCAACTCAGCAGTAACGAAGCCAAACTATGGGCTGGGAGGTAGTGACAGACTAAACCTCCGATATTCGTGAACAACAATATAGAAACGTGAGTATGATAGTAATATAACGGGAAAATAAACAAGATACCCAATTATGTCTGCACAATCTACGTACCAACATATGATCATAAGGAATCAGAAAGGATATGTACACAGTATCCCAAACCCTCACAAGGAAGTCCACTCAGTACCAGAATTGGCCTTCAGGCCCAGGGAAAGTCCATCCCGGATTATACATAAACACAAGTGACGTAGTCACCTAGTACTGAGGAAAAGACCAGTCCACCCCACAGAGAAGATCCATCTCCGGAACATATCACTCGGACAAGATCCATGTCTAGGGACGATCCATCCCTCAATATATCACTAACTTAGAACAAGATCCATGCCCAGGGAAGATCCATCCGTCATTATCTGTGCGCTCAATGGGGGTGTAAAGACTCCAGAGGGGCTCCTATAAGCCCAAGAGCTATATCAAGCCAACGAAGGCATGATTCGAGGATTGCTGCAGTGTGCAGTCCAATCTCATAACTGTCTCAATACCAGACTCTCAGCCTCACTCATTCAATACCTTCCAGTCTCACTCATAAGGCTCACATATATAAGAATCAACCCAAAACAATGATAACATATAAATGAACTAACAGTTACTGAGACTAAGGCATGAAACATATGCTGTAACAGGACTGAGTACATGAAAACAAATATTCACAGATAGAGACAGCAATACTGACCATTCTGGTCTGAACATATTGGCGTGAAGCCTTAGCATTTATACTTAACATGATTTCTAATATATTCAAGGTGAATACAACCTTCACAGTACAAGTGTCAACCTGAAATAACCGTTAGGCAGTTCCATAGGATGAGCCAGGCCATAAATATTCGATGTATGCCCGCATGCCCGTCACTTGGCACGTGCGTCACCTTAATTAACATCAAATACCAGATAATTTGGGGTTTCGAACCCTCAGTTCCAAGTTTGGAAACGTTACTTACCTCAAAACCGGCTAAAATACTACTCCGCAGTGCCCTTGCTTCTAAATTTGGCCTCTGAGTGCTCCAAATCTACCAAAAATCAGATTTATACCATTACAATATGCCAAGGAATGAAACCCACTCGAAATTTATCAAAGATACTCAAAAATACCGAAATTGGTCAAACCCGACCCCCGGGCCCACATCTCGGAACTCGACAAACTTTATACCAAAATGATCCTCATAATCTCACGAGTCTATACATATAAAGAATGCTGAAATCAGAGTCCAAATGACCCCTCAAATCACCCCTAGAAGGTCTCTTAAACTCAAGCCCTAATTCTCCCCCTTTTCCACTGATTTTTCCCAATTAAACACCACTAATTAGGTCTTAATCACATATAATCGAGTTATGAAGTCCAAAAACCTTACCTCAATGAAGAACTATGGTCTCCCTTATTCGTTAGGTCCAACTTATATACTTTCTACCTAGGCTTTTCGCACCTGCGGTCCTTCTTCTTGCACCTGCGGACCGCACCTGCGTTCAAATACACCGCACCTGTGATTTTTCATTAAACGGCCTAAACCCGCACCTACGACTCGAATTCCGCACCGCGACTCCGCAGGTGCAGTCCCTTATCCGCATCTGCGACCTTCTACCGAGCCGACCAAAATCCGCATCTACAGAGTCCTTTCCGCTTCTGCGGGCCCGCACCTGCGGTTCCCCATCCGCAGGTGCGGTTACACCAGAAAAATCACACCAGCAGCTGTTGCTGCAATTTCCAACACCAAAACTTTCCGTTAACCACCCGAAATCAATCCCGAGCCCCTCGGGACCCCAACCAAACATACCAATACATCCCAATGATCATTCAAACTTAGTTGCACTCTCGGAACACCCAAAATATCAAAACACCAAGATCACATCACATTCAAGCCTATGAACTTCGAAATTCTTAAATTCCACCAACGATGCCGAAGCTATCCAAAACATCTCCGATTGATCTGAAATTTTGCACACATATCCAAAATGACACTACGAACTTGTTCCAACTCTCAGAATTATATTCCAACCCTGATAGCCTATTTTCCACTGCCGACTGAAAATTACCAAAAACTAACTTTCGCCAATTCAAGCCTAATTCTACACCGGACATCACAAAAATATTCCGAACACACTCTTAAGTCCCAAATCACCTAACGAAGCTATATGGGACATAAAAACCGCATTCCGAGATCGTTTACCAATAAGTCAACTCTTAGTTGACTTTCCCAACTATAAGGCTAATTCTAGAGACTAAGTGTCTCAATTCCTACTACAACCATTCCGAGCCCGAGCAAACCGACTCTAACACATCATAAACAGTAAAACCAACCTATGACGAGGCAAAAAAAGTAATAATGATGTATGTTCTACGTAACGACCGGCCGGGTCGTTACACGTTGACAGTATAAAATGTTCTTCTACCTGACCATACTCAGTTTAAAATGCTTTATCAGCAAAGATGTTCCAGTTCTGGGAGAAGAAACTCTTGAAAATGAGCGATTTGTGGTCACTGAGGCATGGAAGCATTCTGACTTCTTATGCAAAAACTATATTTTAAGTTGTTTGGAAGATGGCTTGTACAATTTTTATAGTGTCATAAAAACATCAAGAGAATTGTGGAATGCTCTTGAAAAGAAGTACAAGACTGAAGATGCTGGACTAAAGAAGTTTGTGGCCGCCAAATTTCTGGATTTCAAAATGGTTGACAAAAAATCTGTCATAACCCAAGTCCAAGAATTGCTAGTTATTGTTCATGACATCCTTGCTGAAGGTATAACCGAGTCAATATTTTTATTCAAGATATTAATTATTTTACTAATTATAAATTTATGATTGAAGGTATGGTCATAAATGAAGCGTTTCAAGTTGCGGTATTTATTGAAAAGATGCCTTCGCTGTGGAAGGACTTTAAAAATTACTTGAAATGTAAGCTCAAGGAGATGACACTTGAATACCTTATTGTTCGTCTACGGATTGAAGAGGACAACAAGGCTGCTGGGAAGAAGTCTCGTGGAAATTCAACAATTATGGGTGAAAATATTGTTGTGGAAGCTTCAACGAGCAAAAAGAGAAAGAAGTCGATGGACCAAAGAATTACCCAAGAAAAAAGAAGTTCAAAGGTAATTGTCACAACTGTGGAAAGGTCGGACACAAGGCTGCTGAATGTCGTGCACCAAAGAAGGACAAGAAGAAAAGTTAAGAAAATATGATTGAGAAGAATGATGAAATAGACGATTTATGTGCCATGCTATTGGAGTGCAACCTAGTCGGAAATCCTAGAGAATGGTGGATTGATTCGGGGGAAACTCGTCATGTTTGTGCTAACAAGGAGTTGATTACTTCTTATGTTCCCGCTAGACCCAACGAAACAATTTTTATGGAAAATTCTTCTACTGCAAAAATTGAAGGAACGAGCAAGATAGCTTTGAAGATGACTTCTGGCAAGATTGTGACTCTAAATGATGTCCTTCATGTTCCTGAAATGTGAAAGAATTTAGTCTCGACACCACTTCTAGTCAAGAATGGCTTTAAGTGTGTTGACCTCCTTGCTGAATGTATAAACCGAGTCAATATTTTTATTCAAGATATTGGTTGTTTTACTAATTATAAATTTATGATTGAAGGTATGGTCATAAATGAAGCGTTTCAAGTTGCGGCATTTATTGAAAAGTTGCCTCCGCTGTGGAAGGATTTTAAGAATTACATGAAAAATAAGCGCAAGGAGATGACGCTTGAAGACCTTATTGTTTGCCTACGGATTGAAGAGGACAACAAGGCTGCTGAGAAGAAGTCTCGTGGAAATTCAACAATTATGGGTGCAAATATTGTTGAGGAAGCTTCAACGAGCAAAAAGAGAAAAACGTCACCTGGACCAAAGAATTACCCTAGTAAAAAGAAGTTCAAAGGTAATTGCCACAACTGTGGAAAGGTTGGACACAAGGCTGCTGAATGTCGTGCACCAAAGAAGGACAAGAAGAAAAGTCAAGAAAATACGATTGAGAAGAATGATGAAATAGACGATTTATGTGCCATGCTATTGGAGTGCAACCTAGTCGGAAATCCTAGAGAATGGTGGATTGATTCGGGGGAAACTCGTCATGTTTGTGCTAACAAGGAGTTGATTACTTCTTATGTTCCCGCTAGACCCAACGAAACAATTTTTATGGAAAATTCTTCTACTGCAAAAATTGAAGGAACGAGCAAGATAGCTTTGAAGATGACTTCTGGCAAGATTGTGACTCTAAATGATGTCCTTCATGTTCCTGAAATGTGGAAGAATTTAGTCTCGACACCACTTCTAGTCAAGAATGGCTTTAAGTGTGTTGAACTCCTTGCTGAAGGTATAAACCGAGTCAATATTTTTAAAGATACTGGTTGTTTTACTAATTATAAATTTATGATTGAAGGTATGGTCATAAATGAAGCGTTTCAAGTTGCGGCATTTATTGAAAAGTTGTCTCCGCTGTGGAAGGACTTTAAGAATTACATGAAACATAAGCGCAAGGAGATGACGCTTGAAGACCTTATTGTTCGTCTACGTATTGAAGAGGACAACAAAGCCGCTGAGAATAAGTCTCGTGGAAATTCAATAATTATGAGTGCAAATATTGTTGAGGAAGCTTTAACGAGCAAAAAGCGAAAAACGTCACCTGGACCAACGAATTACCCAAGTAAAAAGAAGTTCAAAGGTAATTGCCACAACTGTCGAAAGGTCGGACACAAGGCTGCTGAATGTCGTGCACCAAAGAAGGACAAGAAGAAAAGTCAAGAAAACACGATTGAGAAGAATGATGAATAGACGATTTATGTGCCATGCTATTGGAGTGCAACCTAGTCAGAAATCCTAGAGAATGGTGGATTGATTCGGGAGAAACTCGTCGTGTTTGTGCTAACAAGGAGTTGTTTACTTCTTATGTTCCCGCTAGACCCAACGAAACAATTTTTATGGAAAATTCTGCTACAGTAAAAATTCAAGGAACGGGCAAGATAGCTTTGAAGATGACTTCTGGCAAGATTGTGACTCTAAATGATGTCCTTCATGTTCTTGAAATGTGGAAGAATTTAATCTCGACACCACTTCTAGTCAAGCATGGCTTTAAGTGTGTTGACCTCCTTGCTGAAGGTATAAAACGAGTCAATATTTTTATTCAAGATATTGGTTGTTTTACTAATTATAAATTTATGATTGAAGGTATGGTCATAAATGAAGCGTTTCAAGTTGCGGCATTTATTGAAAAGTTGCTTCCGATGTGGAAGGACTTTAAGAATTACATGAAACATAAGCGCAAGGAGATGACGCTTGAAGACCTTATTGTTCGTCTACGGATTGAAGAGGACAACAAGGCTGCTGAGAAGAAGTCTCGTGGAAACTCAATAATTATGGGTGCAAATATTGTTGAGGAAGCTTCAACGAGCAAAAAGAGTAAAACGTCACCTGGACCAAGGAATTACCCAAGTAAAAAGAAGTTCAAAGGTAATTGCCACAACTGTGGAAAGGTTGGACACAAGGTTGCTGAATGTCGTGCACCAAAGAAGGACAAGAAAAAAAGTCAAGCAAACATGATTGAGAAGATCGATGAAATAAACGATTTTATGTGCCATGGTTTCGGAGTGCAACCTAGTCAGAAGTCCTAGAGAATGGTGGGTTGATTCGGGGGCAACTCATCATGTTTGTGCTAACAAGGAGTTGTTTTCTTCTTATGCTCCCGCTAGACCCAACGAGATAGTTTTTATGGCAAATTCCGCTACTGCAAAAATTGAAGAAACGGGCAAGATAACTTTGAAGATGACTTCTGGCAAGATTGTGACTCTAAATGATGTCCTTCATGTTCCTGAAATGTTGAAGAATTTAATCTCGACACCACTTCTAGTCAAGAATGACTTTAAGTGTGTTGACCTCCTTGCTGAAGGTATAACCCGAGTCAATATTTTTATTCAAGATATTGGTTGTTTTACTAATTATAAATTTATGATTGAAGGTATGGTCATAAATGAAGCGTTTCAAGTTGCAACATTTATTAAAAAGTTGCCTCCGCTGTGGAAGGACTTTAAGAATTACATGAAACATAAGCGTAAGGAGATGACGCTTGAAGACCTTATTGTTCGTCTACGGATTGAAGAGGACAACAAGGCTGCTGAGAAAAGTCTCGTGGAAATTCAACAATTATGGGTGCAAATATTGTTGAGGAAGCTTCAACGAGAAAAAAGAGAAAAACGTCACCTGGACCAAAGTATTACCCAAGTAAAAAGAAGTTCAAAGGTAATTGCCACAACTGTTGAAAGGTTGTACACAAGGCTGCTGAATGTCGTGCACCAAAGAAGGACAAGAAGAAAAGTCAAGAAAATACGATTGAGAAGAATGAGAAATAAACGATTTATGTGCCATGCTATTGGAGTGCAACCTAGTCAGAAATCCTAGAGAATGGTGGATTGATTCGGGGGCAACTCGTCATGTTTGTGCTAACAAGGAGTCGTTTTCTTCTTATGCTCCCGCTAGACCCAACGAGATAGTTTTTATGGCAAATTCCGCTACTGCAAAAATTAAAGGAACGAGCAAGATAACTTTGAAGATGACTTCTAACAAGATTTTGACTCTAAATGATGTCCATCATGTTCCTGAAATGTGGAAGAATTTAGTCTCGACATCACTTTTAGTCAAGAATGGCTTTAAGTGTGTTGACCTCCTTGCTGAAGGTATAAAACAAGTCAATATTTTTATTCAAGATATTGATTATTTTACTATTTATAAATTTATGATTGAAGGTATGGTCATAAATGAAGCGTTTCAAATTGGGACATTTATTGAAAAGTTGCCTCTGCTGTGGAAGGACTTTAAGAATTACTTGAAACATAAGTGCAAGGAGATGATGCTTGAAGACCTTATTATTCGTCTATGGATTGAAGAGGACAACAAGGCTGCTGAGAAGAAGTCTCGTGGAAATTCAACAATTATAGGTGCAAATATTGTTGAGGAAGCTTCAACGAGCAAAAAGAGAAAGAAGGCGTCTGGACCAAAGAATTACCCAAGAAAAAAGAAGTTCAAAAGTAATTGCCACAAGTGTGGAAAGGATGGATACAAGGCTGCTGAATGTCGTGCACCAAAGAAGGACAAGAAGAAAAGTCAAGCAAACATGATTGAGAAGAATGATGAAATAGACTATTTACGTGCCATGCTTTCAGAGTGCAACCTAGTCGGAAATCCTAGTGAATGGTGGATTTATTCGGGGGCAACTCATCATGTTTGAGCTAACAAGGAGTTGTTTAATTCTTATGCTCTCGCTGGACTCAACAAGACAGTTTTTATGGCAAATTCCGCTACTGCAAAAATTTAAGGAACGGGCAAGATAACTTTGAAGATGACTTCTGGTAAGATTCTGACTCTAAATGATGTCCTTCATGTTCCTGAAATGTGGAAGAATTTAGTCTCGACATCACTTCTAGTCAAGAATGACTTTAAGTGTGTTTTTGTTTCCGAAAAGGTTGTAGTTAGTAAGAATGAAATATATACGGAGGGACTTTTCAAACTCAATGTAATTGCCATTGATATGAATAAAATTTCAGTTTCTTCTTGTTTGCTTGAGTCAAATAATTTATGACATGAACGTTTAGGCCACATCAACTTCAAAACTTTGCGAAAAATGATTAATTTAGATGTATTGCCTAAGTTTGAATGCAATAACTCGAAATGTCAAATATGTGTGGAGTCAAAGTATGTTAAACATCCTAATAAGTTAGTGAAAAGGAATTCAAATCCTTTAGACTTAATTCACACAGATACTTGCGACTTGAAATGAATACCATCTCGCGGTGGGAAAAAGTATTTCATAACTTTTATTGACGACAATACTAGATATTGCTATATTTACTTACTTAATAGTAAATATGAAGCAATTGAGGCATTCAAGCAATACAAAATGAAGTTGAAATGCAACTAAACAAAAAGATCAAAATGATAAGAAGTGATAGGGGTGGTGAACATGAACCTCCTTTTGAAGAAATATGTTTGGAATATGGCATTATTCACCAAACAACCGCCCCTTACTCACCGCAATCTAATGGAATTGCGGAAAGAAAGAATAGAACGTTAAAGGAGATGAAGAATGCCTTATTGATAAGTTCGGGTTTACCCCAGAACTTATGGGGGGAAGCTATTCTTGTAGCGACTCAAATACTCAACCGAGTTCCCCATAACAAAACGCAATCTATTCCATTATGAAACATTGAAAGGTAGGAAACCCGACTTAAAATATTTTAAAGTGTGGGAGTGTTTGGCTAAAGTGCATATTCCTAAAACCAAAATGGTGAAGATTGGACCGAAAACGGTTGATTGCGTTTTCATAGGATATGCAAGAAATAGTAAAGCATATTATTGTCTGGTTCATAAATCAGAAAATCCCGATATTTATATTAATACGGTAATCGAATCCGATAATGCTGAATTCTTAGAGAATATTTATCCATATAAAAATGAATGTTAGTCGTCTAGTGAAAAATTTAAGCGACCTCAAGAAGAAGAAAAGGAAAGTACATTTAATGAGGAAAATCCAAGACGTAGTAAACGTCAAAGGAAAACTTCTTCCTTTGGGCTAGTCTTTCTGAAAGTTTTGTTGGAAAATGAGCCTCAAACGTTCAAAGAAGCAATGTATTCCTCAGAAGCACAATATTGGAAAGAGGCAGTCAATAGTGAGATAGAATACATATTAAGTTATCATACTTGGAATTGGTTGATCTTCCTCCGGAAAATAAACCTTTGGGTTCTAAATGGATTTTCAAAAGGAAAATGAAAGTTGATGGTACTATTGACAAATATAAGGCAAGATTAGTTATTAAAGGGTTTAGACAACGAGAAGATCTTGATTACTTTGACACATACTCACCGGTAATAAGGATTACATCTATCCGGGTGTTAATAGCGTTAGTTGTGGTGTATGGCCTTCAAATCCATCAGATGGATGTAAAGACAACCTTATTAAGTGGAGATTTAGAGGAAGAAATCTATATGGAACAACCTGAAGGGTTTGTAGTTCCCGGAAAAGAAAAGAAGGTGTGTCGACTTGTTAAGTTACTTTACGGACTAAAACAAGCATAAAAACAATTGCATGCGAAATTTGACCAAACAATATTGTCAAATGGTTTCAAGATCAATGTGGATGATATGTTGATAATGAGTAACGACATTGCTAACACAAATTCTACTAAGAGCATGCTTATTAGTAAGTTTGATATGAAAGACTTAGGAGTTGCCGTGCTACCCGCTCTCACCAGACAATCACATCTCTTTATTTAATAAAATATTTCACAATTTAGGTCAAAGCCTTTCACAATATTTTTGTCTCAACAATTCTAAATAGAAAGTTGTACTATTCATAAACTTCATCAATTATCATTTCACAATGAAACCAACCGGAATGTATTGTAAAACACTGTCAACCAACTCAAACTTTTATATACCACGATGAAGCCAAGGGAACAACTATGTCACGACCCGATTTACCCTCCAAAAGGTATCGTGACGGCACTCAGTCTCTACGACTAGGTAAGCCTAAACTTTTGCGGATAAATCTTAATTAAAAGTGATAAAAGTAAAACAGGAAAAGAAAGTCTATATAAGCATAACAATGTCGCTCGGCATGTACAAGTATAATCCCGAAAGCCGTAATGTCACATTATAGTCACAAGCTTCTATACGACAGTAGCTCTAAACAACAGGAAAGAAAGTAAATAGAAAATCTCTATATAGACCAAAATGGAAGGTGACTTGGAGGATTCTGTGGACACGACAGAAATATCTTATGGTCTACTAGAACTGCTACAATGACCTCTAGCCACGCGGCTGAAAACTCGTACCTGGATCTGCACACGAAAAACATGTTCAAGAAAGGGCATGAGTACACCACAATTTGGTACCCAGTAAGTTCCAAGCCTAACCCCAGTCAAGTAGTGACGAAGTCAGGTTAAGGCTCTACTGTATTTATAAATAATAGAGTGTAAAAGCAGTGAAAGATAGCAATTTCTACCATAAGCAATTAAAAGGGATATTATCTAAAACATAACAGTAAAGAGAGCACTCGGCTCGGCACAACGTATCACAAAGTAGAATCTCCAGGGATACCGTCCCGTAGTTCCAAATGATTATACAGTACATGGAGGATCTCCTAGAATACATCCGTAGTCCCCAATTTAAATATGCAGTACAAGGGGGATCTCCCAGAATACGTCCGTACTCCTCAATTTAAATATGCAGTACATGGGGGGGGGGGGGGGGGGGGGGGGGATCTCCCAAAATACGCCCGTAGTCCCCAATTTAAATATGCAGTACAGGGGAGGATCTCCCAAAATACGTCCGTAGTCCCCAATTTAAATATGCAGTACAAGGGGGATCACCCAGAATACGTTTGTATCCCCCAATTTAAATATGCAGTACAGTGTCACAGAATACGTCCGTAGTCACCAATTTAAATATGCAGTACAATGGGAATAACAGAAAATCATCAATTTAAACAATCCAACTAATCACAGGTAGGAAAGCAGGAAAAACTAGTTAAACGTGGCTCACGGGTGTCAGATAGGCAAATTATTATGAAAACAAATAGCATGCTTTCCTAATCTAAGACAAACGGTTTAACACATTGAAACAACGTAATAGAAGGCAAAAGAAACAATTTATAAGTTTTCGATGGTAAAATAGGATGTTTGCAAGAATAGCCCGTGTACGTACTCGTCACCTCACGTACACAACACCCACACAACAATTTGTCAAAAACAACCTAAGGGAAAGTCCCCAACACAGAGTTAGGCAAGCCACTTACCTCGATTGCTCAACTCAACTTGAAATCCCGTTCTTTCCACGAGACCGACACCAAATGACCCAAATCTATTCAATTCAATTGCATAATGTAAATATAAGTTTAAGAAATTAATCTAACTAATTAATTCGAAGCTAATACACGAAATTAGGAAAAATGCCCAAAAAGTCCCCCGGGCCCACAACTCAGAATCAAGTGAAATTTACCAATTTAGAACACCCATTCACTCACGAACACAGTCGAACAAGAATCATCAAACTCTGACGTCAAAATCCCATTAAATTCTCGGATTTTCAATTGGGGAACTTTTCCCCAATTTTTCTATTTTTCTACTCAAATTCCTTGATTAGATTAAAGAATTTACTATAGATTAATGAAATACAAGTGAAACGGGATTAGGAATCGTTACCTATTGATCTCCTTTTCAAAATCCACCCAAAATCGCCTAGTCCCGAGCTCCAAATCGTTTTTAGAAGTTATGAGATTCAAACCCTCGAATTTGATATTTCTGACTAACGATTCCGCATATGAGGTCAATTGGGCCGCACCTGCAGTTTCGTACCGCGAAAATGGCATCGCAGGTGCGAAAACTCATTAATTGGGCTGGGGCCGCATCTGCGGTTTCCTAGCCGCATCTACGAGACCAGCCGACCTTAGCCAAAACCGCACCTGCGCATCTACTACCGCACTTGCGGCTCCCCTTCCGCAGGTGCGAAACACCAGAACTAACAAAACTTCAGTTGTTTGCTTAAGTCATAAATCTTCCCATTGAGCATCCGAAACACACCCGAGGCCCCCGGGACCTCAACCAAACCTACCAACTAGTCCTAATACCTCATTCTAACTTAGTCGAGCCTTCAAACCACATCACATAACACCAAAATCACGAATTATACATGGATTCAAGCCTAAGAACTTAGAAAATTTTCCAAAATCTACAACCGATGCCGAAACACGTCAAAACTAGTCCGAATGACCTCAAATTTGACACACAGGTCACAAATGACACTACAGACCTACATGCATTTATGGAATCCCATTACGAGCCTGATATCAAAATTTCACATGTCAGCCGAAATCACTGAAATTCTAACTTTTGCCAATTCAAGCCTAAATATATTACAGACCTTGAAAACACATTCCAGGCGCGCTCTTAACCCCGAAATCACCCAACAGAGCTAGCAGAGTCGACGCAATTCCATTCCGGACCCGTCTTCACATAGCTCTAACTACGGTCCGATTTCTAAGGCTTATACTCATAGTTAGGGACTATGTGTCCCAAAACTCACCGAAATCTACAACTAACCACTCCGGCAAGTCCCAAAAGCATAACCAAATGTGGGGAAAGCAGTTATTAGGGAATCAGGGCGCTAACACTCAAAATGACCGACCGGGTCGTTACATTCTCCCCCTCTTAAGAAAATTGTTTGTCCTCGAACGAGCATAAAGACATACCTGACGGAGAAAAGATGAGGGTACTGGCTGCGCATATCCTGCTCGGTCTACCAAGTTGCCTCCTCGACCGACTGACCCCTCCACTGAACCTTTACTGATGCAATATTCTTCGTCCTGAGCTTTCTGACATGCCTATCCAAAATGGCTACTGGCTCCTCAACATAAGATAGATCCTTGTCCAACTGGATTGAACTGAAATCCAATACATGAGTCGGATCACCGTGATACTTACGGAGCATAGAGACGTGGATTATCGGATGAACTCCTGCTAGGCTGGGAGGTAAGGCAAGCTCATAAGCAACCTCCCCAACGTGCTGCAATATCTCAAAAGGGCCAATGAACCTCGGCCTCAGCTTACCTTCTTCCCGAACCTCATGACGCCCTTCATAGGCGATACCCGAAGAAAAGTCTGATCACCAGTCATAAATTCCAAATCACGAACCTTCCGTTCCGCGTAACTCTCCTGCCTGTACTGAGCTGTGCTAAGTTTCTCCTGAATCACCTTCATCTTGTCCAAGGAATCCTGGACCCAACAATCAGGCCTCGCCCGGCTCGAACCATCTCACTGGAGACCGGCACCGTCTACCGTACAAAGCCTTATACGATTCCATCTGAATGCTAGACTGGTAGCTGTTATTATAAGCAAACTTTGCAAGTGGCAAGTATTGGTCCCATGACCCTCCAAACTCCATCACACATGCACAGATCATATACTCAAGAATCTGAATCGTGCGCTCGGACTGCCCGTCCGTCTGAGGGTGAAAGGCAGTTCTCAACTCTACCATGGTGCCTAGCTCCTACTGAACGGCTATCCAGAACCGTGTACCTCTATTTGAAATGATAGATACTGGAATACCGTGAAGGCGGACAATCTCCCTGATATGAATCTCAGCCAACCTCTCTGAAGAGTATGTACTCAACACTGGAATAAAATGGGCGACTTGGTCAGCCGATCCACGATCACCCAAATAGCATCGAACTTTCTCAATGTCAGAGGAAGTTCAACCACAAAGTCCATGGTGATCCGCTCCCACTTCCACTTTGGAAGCTCAATCTGCTGAAGCAACCCTCCTGGCCTCTGATGCTCATATTTACCTTGCTGACAATTGAGACATTTGGCCACAAACTCCACTATATCCTTTTTCATCCTTCTCCACCAATAATGCTGTCTTAGGTCCTGGTACATCTTCGCGGTACCCGGATGAATGGAGTACCGCGAGCTATGTGCCTCTTCAAGAATCAACTCCCGAAGTCCATCCACATTGGGCACACATATCCGACCCTACATCCTCATCACTCCATCATCTCCTATAGTCACATCTCTGGCATCCCCTCGCTGAACCATGTCCTAAAGAACTAGAAGGTGGGGATCGTCATACTAGCGCTCTCTAATGCGGTCATAAAGAGAAGACTGAGCATCATACAAGCTAAAACCCGGCAAGGCTCTGAAAGATTCAATCTCACGAACTGACTGACTAAAGACTGAACATACAAGGCTAAGGGCCTCTCTACTGCCGGAAGAAATGCCAAACTCCCCAAACTCTCCGCCCGGCGACTTAAGGCGTCGACCACCACATTGGCCTTCCCTTGGTGGTATAATATAGTGATGTCATAGTCTTTGAGTAACTCCAACCACCTCCACTGGCGCAAATTAAGGTCCTTATGCTTGAACAAGTGCTGCAAACTCTGGTGATCCGTGAAAATCTCACAAGGAACACCATATAAATATTGATGCCAGATCTTCAGGGCGTGAACAATAGCTGCCAACTCGAGATCATGAATTGGATAGTTCTTCTCATGCACTTTCAACTGTCTAGACGCGTAGGCAATCACCATACCGTCCTGCATCAATACCACTCGAAGGCCAATCTTCGAGGCATTACAATAGACTGTATAGGACCCTGAACCTGTAGGCAATACCAACACGAGGGCTGTAGTCAGGGATGTCTTAAGCTTGTGAAAGCTCTCCTTACACTCCTCAGTCCACCTGAACAGAGCACCATTTTGGTTCAGTCTGTTTATAGGTGCTTCAATAGATGAAAATCCCTCTACAAAGCGACGATAGTACCCTGCCAAACCAAGGAAAATGCGGATCTCAGTAGCGAATGACGGTCTAGGACAACGTTGCACCACCTCCACCTTCTTCGGATCTACCTTGATCCCATCACAAGACAGCACATGGCCTAAGAATACCACTGAATCAAGCAAAAATTCACACTTAGAAAATTTTGCATACAAGTTTTTCTCCCTCAAAATCTGAAGCACAATCCTCAAATGCTGCTCATGATCATCTTGGGACCGAGAATACACCAAGATGTCGTCAATAAACACAATGACGAAGGAATCAAGATAAGTCCAGAACACAATGTGCATCAAATGCATAAAGGCTGCTGGGGCATTGGTCATCCCAAATGACATGACCAGAAACGCATAGTGGCCATATCTGGTCCTGAAGGCAGTCTTCGGGATATCCAGCTCCCCAATCTTTAACTGATGATAGCCAGATCGCAAGTCAATCTTGGAAAATACCCTGGCACCCTGTAACTGGTCAAATAAATCATCAATGTGAGGCAAATGATACATGTTCTTCAATGTAACCTTGTTCAGCTGCCGATAATCAATACACAAACACATAGAACCATCCTTTTTCTTCACAAATAATACCGGAGCACCCCAAGGTGGCACACTAGGTCTGATGAAACCCTTATAAAGAAACTCCTTCAACTGTTCCTTCAACCCTTCAACTCAAAAGGGGCCATGCGGTAGGGAGGGATAGAGATGGGCTGAGTGCCCGACAACAAATCAATGCCGAAATCAATATCTCTATCACGCGGCATAACGGGAAGATCAACTGGAAATACATATGGGAAGTCCCTCAGAACTGGAACTGACTCAACTGTAGGGGTATCAACACTAACATCTCTCACATAGGCCAAATACGCATCACACCCCTTTTCAATCATCCGCTGAGACTTAAGGGAAGAAATGACGATGCAGGGAGTATACTCTAAGGTACCCCTCCACTCTAACCTCGGTACACCTAGCATAGCCAGCGTCACGGTCTTAGCGTGACAATTAAGAATAACATAATGGGGCGACAACAAGTCCATTCCAAGATAACAGCGAAATCTACCATACCAAGTAGTAACAAGTCAGCTCTGGTCTCAAAACCACACAATCAAACACGATTGATAGACGCGGTCCACAACGAGAGAATCTCCCACAGGAATAGAAACATAAACGGGGGAGCTCAAAAGGTCCCGAGATATCCCCAAATGTGAAGCAAAATAAGAAGACACATATGAATATGTAGAGCCTAGGTAAAATAATACTGATGCATCCCTATAACAAATAGGGACGATACCTGTGATGACGGAATCCGAGGCGACGACCTCTGAACGGGATGGAAGGGCGTAGTACCTGGCCTGGCCTCCCCCTCTAGGGCGACCTCAACCTCCCCGACCTCCACCTCGAGCTGTCTGAGAAGGTGGGGTAGCAGCTGGGGCTGAAAGAATAGTCGAAGGACCCGGTGGAGCATGTGGAGGCTGATAAGTCTGAGATGATGCATCCCTCCTAGCTTTGGGGCAATCTCTAATCATGTGATGAGTGTCACCACACTCAAAACAACCCCTCTAAGGATGCTGCGACTGATACTGACTCTGAACTGGCCTACTGGGCTGGCCGGTAATAGCACCTCGAGCAGGAGGCCTACTAGATACTGGCGGTGCATAATAAGGCTCCTGAGGTCTAGAAGAAGCTTGAATATTACTGGCTGCTGGAAGAGTTGAATGAACTGGGAGACTCACAAAACCCCTACCATAGCGTGCTGCTGGCGCACGAGCTCCCGAATAATGACCAGCCTCTCGAGACCTCTTGGCCTCCCTCTCCTCTCAGTCCTGAGAAATATGCCCTCCATCCTCCGAGCAATACTCACTGCCTGCTGGTAAGTGATATCCATCTCCAACACTCTGGCCATACTGGTCTGAATACCAAGGTGAAGTCCCTCAATGAACCATCGAACTCTCTCTCTGACCCTAACAACCAAGGCCGGTGCATGACGAGCCAAGTCACTAAAACAGACTGCATACTCTGACACAGTCATAGTACCCTGGCGTAACTGCTCGAACTCTGCACGCCAAGCATCCCTGAGGCTCTGGAGAACATACTCACGCAAAAACATCTCTAAGAACTGAGTCCAAGTGAGTGAAGCTGCCTTGTCCGGACTACTCAACTCATAGTCACGCCACCACTGATAAGCCGTTCCCCTCAGCTGTAAAGCGGTGAAAGAAATCCCACTCGTCTCCACAATGCCCATAGTGCGGAGAATACGATGACACTCCTCAAGAAAACCTAGAGCGTCATCTGAAGTTAGTACGCTGAAGGTAGGTGGATGGTACTTCTTGTACCTCTCAAGTCTGAGCTGCTCTGCCTCAGAAGCAGCTGCCCTGGCCTCGTGCTGAACTGGAACCACTAGAGGTATGGGAATGTACTCTGGGGTCTGATCCACATGAATTCTCTGCTCAAGAGTGCAAGTTGCGGGAGTCTGTTCCCCTCCCCCGGCCTGAGATGTGGCTGGGGCTATCAAAAGTAACCTAGCCTGAGTCACAATGCTGAATATACTCATGAACTGAGCCAAAGTCTCCTGGAGGGCTGGAGCGACAATAGGGACCTCCTGTGCCGACTCTCCAGCTGAAGCTGCTGTGGGCTCCTCTATCGCTGCTCTCGCCGGTGCCGAGTTGCATCGCATGCTCGTCCTCTACCCCTGCCCCTGTCTTTGGCGGCTCTGGCTGGGGGCTCGGGTGCCTGATCATCGGTCCGTCCGGTACGGGTCCTCACCATCTGTGAGAAAGAGTAGAATAAAGTTTTAGAATTTTGATGTCAATAACTCGCACGACAAGGAAATCCAAAGAATGTGATTGTTCTTAATAGTTACATAGCCTGCCGAGGATAAATACGGACGTCTCTGTACCGATCCTAGAGGCTCTAATAAACCGGCTTGTGACTCTTGACTCCTATGAACCTAGACGCTCTGATACCAACTTGTCACGACCCGATTTACCCTCCAAAAGGTATCGTGACGGCATATAGTCTCTACGAGGATTCTGCGGACGTGGCAGAAATACCTTACGGTCTCCTGGAACTGCTGCAATGACCTCTAGAAACGCGGCTCAAAACTCGTACCTGGATCTGCACACGAAAAACATGTGCAGGAAAGGGCACGAGTACACCACAATTTGGTACCCAGTAAGTGCCAAGCCTAACCCCAGTCAAGTAGTGACGAGG
>ML290414.1:114922-150601 GCA_005239495.1 Nicotiana undulata | reverse complement strand
GCTTGCCTAACGCCACCGTTAGGCGCCATCACGACCTGGACCGGTTTTGGGTCGTGACAATTTCTTTCCTTCCTGAACTGTCGTAGATCTTTCTCAATATGGTTCGTATGGTTGCAATTTCCTAGAAGATCGGGTCATGCACCAATTTAACCTATAGCATGCACACAGTCAGAGAACACCCAAACGTAAAAAGAGAAAATAAAATAAAAATAACAATTTCTGAATTAGCATTGCAAACTATTTCAAACACTATTGATTGTAAATCCCCGACAACAGCGCAAAAAATTGACGAGCACAAAACCGGCGTATAAAATTAGGCTCGATAGTCGAATATAGTATAGAATTGTATCCACGGGGATTGAATTTAAACAGTTATTATCGTGGTTTGTAGCTATATTGCTATTCAAGATAATCAACAATTTGGAGTTGTGTGAATTAAAACTAAAATTAACTAACAATCTAACTATTGGCTAATGACAATTTCAATAAGTGCAAGCAAGAAGATATCAATAGGAGGAAATAAGGGTTGATTGGATAGGTACAAGATATTTGTTTGGGAACTAACTCTAGTTACTTCACTTTATGGTTCAAGTGAGTCTCTTGAATTCACTCTATATTCGTTCGAACGTTCAATAGAAACTCCTCTTTCGATTTAGTCTCAACCTCACAATATAAACTACGTTAAGCTCAGTGAAGATATGCAAGAATTCGTAGTGGGTTAATCTTTAGGAGAACCTCTTTCGATTATCCTCCTAACTAGGTCTAAGCATTAATTCAACTAGACTCCTCCAATTACTAATAAGAATCAATGAATTCAACCAACAAGATAATGAAAAATCTCACAAGTTATGCCTCTTTCGATTACATAAACATGTGAATATGTATGCAATAATAAAAATACCCAAAACAATTCAATACACAAACACTAGAGTTAATATCCACAAACAATTCTCAAAATACCAAATCCATCAATCCCTAAGGAAGAATTACTCCATGGATATGGAGAAATACATCACAATTAAGTTTAAGTCAAAGCAAAACATAAAACATCAAAACTCTTGTCTTGAGTGAGGATTAATGGTGAAATTGTGATGACCCAAAGGGTCATTTTATCAAAACAGACTTAATTTTAAGCTTACTAGCCCTAAAAAGACTAAATTTGATTTCCTCGATTTGCGCGCGCAGTCCGGGCGTGAAACCGGAAAGCTTTTATATGAAAATATGAAAAATAGTAAGTTCTAGAGTTAAAATATGGATTTAGTTGACTTTGATTAACATTTTTGGTAAACGGACCTAGATCTGTGTTCCGATGATCCCGGGAGGTTCATAGTAAAATATGGGACTTGGGCGTATGCCCGAAACTGAATTCCGAGGTCCCAAGCCTTAGAAAACAATTTTTGAAGAAAATTGTTTTGCTGGTTAATTCCAGAAATAAAGAAATGAAATAAGATGTGAAAATCGTGTTATCGGGACCGTATTTTGTTTTCGGAGCCCGGAACAAGTTTGTTATGTTATTTAAGTCCCATTTGTGAAGTTTCATGAGAATCGGAGTTGATTTGATGTAATTCGAACATCCGGTTGAAAAGTGAGGAACTTGAGTGTTCTGCAGGAAATCTTGAGTTTTGAGGCTAAATCTGTAGGTTTTGATGTTATTTTGATGATTTGATCGCACGAACAAGTCCGTATGATATTTTTAGACCTGTGTGCATATTTGGTTTGGAACCAATAGGGTACGGTCGAGTTTCAAGTAGGCTATAGAGTGTCAAGAGTTAGAAAAATAACCCAACAACTGAACATCTGAACATCTGGTGTGCAAGCCTCATATCTCGTAAATGCGAGGTCGGGCTTCGCAAATGCAAAGTTAATGGACAGCCTCAGATCTCGCAATTGTGAGGTCCTGGGTCGCAAATGCGAAGGGCCCTCATAGCAAATGTGAATTCATGTTCGCATTTGTGATATTTTTTCCGGAAAGCTCAGGGTTCGCAAATGCGAACTCCAATTCGCAAATGCGAGACCCGCAGCCTGTTATATCAGCTTTTTGACGGGATTTTCACTTCTTTTTAAATTTTCTAAAACCCTAAACCTCTATAGGAGATTTTCCAAAGACCCAAACTTCACAAATCATTGGTAAGTGATCTCTAACTAATTTCTTTCAATTCCTAACAACTTTTAACAAGATTACAACAAAATATCTAGAGTTTTCATGGTAAAAAATTGGGTTTTTGGGTAGAACTTAGAAATATCAAAATTTGGGGAATTGGACCTCAAATTGAGGTCGAATTCCAATACCAATTGTATATCCGGGCTCGGGGGAGATTGGGTAAACGGGTTTTGGTCCGAACCTCGAGTTTAGACGAAGTGGGTCCCGGGTTGATTTTTGAAAATTGATAGGAAACTGTAGGAAGACCATTTTTTTGCAATAAATATGACTCCTTTAGGCTATGATTGATAATATTGAACAAATTGTGATTAGATTCGAGCGGAATAGAGGCAAATACTAAAGAAAAGGCAGTGCTAGAACAGTGATCTGCTGATGAGATCGAGGTAAGTGTTTGGCCTAACCTTAGCTTGAGGGAATATGTGTTGTTGTCTTATTTGCTACATGTTACTGTTGAGTACGACGCATAGGTATGGTGACGAGTATCTATACGTTGGTGTCAAGCATGCCCGTGAGTCTTATACTGTGACCGTTGTGACTCTTATTATGTGATGTTTATGCTTAAACTGAGGATTTATTCATGTGGAACAAGACTTATGATAACTTCTGGGTAATTTGGCCATTTTTTTAGCATTGGCTCAAGTTGAGATTCATTTTTTTGTGAAGTAAATTGTTGGAATTAGATTGGTTATAGCTGATTTTCCTTGCCGGGATGAAATTGTGTTCCGTCGTTGATTCCCTTGCCGGGACATTATTCATACTCATTTACATTTATGCATATGGTGAGGATGAGAGTAAAAGCACGAAGGGTGATTGATACGCTCAAATTACACTTCTAAATTAGTGTAAAGCGGTCGAAGTCAAATATAATAACCCAACAAGGTTGAGGTCGAATCCCACAGGGAATAGGTGTGAAAATATCNTATGCGATCGCATTCATGCGTCGCATTTGCAGTGTGGCTTCAGGCATCAGATGAACATGCGATTCAAATGCACTTCGCATTTGGAATATGCGGTCGCATATGTAGCCGCATTTCACTCCTTAATTTTGACTCAACTCTCTGTTGCGGTATGCGACCCCCAGGTTTGAAATGCGATTCGCATGTTGAAGATGTGATCGCATTTGACCATTTTCCTTCTCTTTTCTCTTCTTTTAACTTCCTTTTGCATGGTCTTGAGTGTTCACACCTTGTGTACTACAAAATACCAAAATTCTACGATTAATAGGAGTAAATGCTCTTGAAACGAGCCTTAATCTAAGCAATATGGTATAAAATGTGCTGACATTCTCCGGCACATCAGTGATGCCGTTCCATTATTCTTATTCATTTACATTTATGCATATGGTGAGGATGAGAGTAAAAGCACGAAGGGTGATGTCATTCCATTATTCATATTCATTTACATTTATGCATATGGTGAGGATGAGAGTAAAATCACGAAGGGTGATGTCGTGCCATTATTCATATTTATTTACATTTATGCATATGATGAGGATGAGAGTAAAATCACGAAGGGTGATGTCGTGCCATTATTCATATTCATTTACATTTATGCATATGGTGAGGATAAGAGTAAAAGCACGAAGGGTGATGTCGTGCCATTATTCATATGCATTGCATTTCAGTTATTGGTTTATCATTGTTCATATCTGTCTCTTTTTTCGTTGCTTCAATCCTTATGATGAGATTCCCCATAGTATGATCCCTTCCCATTGTTTGTTATTTGTAGATCCCTTACTTGATGTTATTTCCTCTAGTATGATTAATCTGTCCAGGTTTTTATGTGGTGTCTAGTCCTAGCCTAGCCGCTACTTCGCCGAGGTTAGGCTCGGCACTTACTCAGTACATGGGGTCGATTGTACTGATACTACACTCTGCACTATTTTGTGTAGATCCAGGTACCGACCAGTGTTAGGAGATTTTTAGTACTCCGCACTCAGCATTCGAAGATACGAGGTAGATCTGCCGGCGTCCGTAGATTCTTGGCATCTTCTCTAAGTTTACAAACACTGTTTTATTATTTTTGAGGCAGTCATACTATTCCTTTCATCCCATTATTTGTAGCACTCTTAGTGGTTCGTGGATTGTAACACCAGACCCTGGGGTAGTCGTTTGGTTAATTGTCAAGTTAGAGGCTCGGTATTATTATTATTATTATTATTATTATTATTATTCATTTATTCTTGATTCGTGAGTTTATGAAATAAGAGCAATAAAGTTTAGTTTATCTTGCATTGTTTTAGTGAATAGATTTTGATGGAAAATTTATTAAACGACTTCTAACATTGGCTTGCCTAGCAAGTGTGATGTTAGGTTCCATCACGATCCCTAAGGTTGGGAACTTGGGTCGTGACAGAAATCCTTGTGCTCTTGCTTATCCCTCTTCTCTTGAGCTTCCTTAGGTCTAAATTATGTCAAAAGTCCCAAAAATACCGTTTTCCCATGTATATATACCAAGTAAGGTCAGGCCCAAACACATACACTTTTTCCTACGCGAAAAGGACACTTTTTCCGGATAGGACGTGCGCGGACGCACCTGGAAGTGTGCCCGCGCACTTGGCCGCTCACTTTTCACACAATTCTACCCCATATGCGCGGTCGATGCACGGCCGCACACTTGACGCGCACTTTTAACCCTGTTTTGTTGGGAATTTGAAAAACAATAACATGAAAGTTGTAGCCCTTTGAATTATATTTCTAAAACTATATTATGGAGCCCAAATGGAGTTCTAAGCGAAGAGTTATGTGTATTTTACTAGAATATGCACAATATGCCTGCTCGATTCTTTGTTCGTTCTAAATTATCATCAGTTGATCCCCGAACATGATCTCTGATTACTTCCTTGGGTTTTTACACAGACTTCAAAGCTCCAATCACTTGAATTCATTCCACAACATCTACATAGCTCGAAATCACTCCTACAAGGCATAAAACACACAATTAGTGCAAAATACTAGCGGTTAAAGCTCAAACTCAACTAAAAAGCAGTAAATTGGAATGTAATAATCGACTAAAACATGAGATTATAGCCTATCATCAGTATAACCAAAATTAGACTTTTTAAAATTATCCCAATCATCTCGGTTTCTCTTTTATATCGGTACGATTCGATTAACTTTTCGATATTGTTTTAAAAACAGCAAGCAAGAGTCACCAGTAGAAGTTATAATGTGATAAATATATACTTGTATTGGACTTTGGCAAAACTTTCTTGACATTTTTACTATTTTAGAAGTGATGACCAAATGAACATGAAAGATGTCCAGAATAGGGATTCATTCCACTATTCTATGGTAGCGTAAAATAAATTAAGCAATGATAATAGAAATATATATCATACGAGTGGAAAGATACTAATCAAGTTAGGACTCAAGGTGTCACGACCCAAATTCCCAACCCTCGGGATCGTGATGGCGCACACTTGCTAGACAAGCCAATGTTAGAATTTACTTAGGTAATTTCCATTAAAATCCATTCAACCATAACAAAACAATTCAAAATAAACTAAGCTTTATTACTGCCAATTGCATAATTCCACAAATAAAATAATAAATGAATAACCAAACCGGGCCTCTAACCAAGTAACTAATCATAAGAATATCCCAGGGTCTGGTGTCATAATTCACGAACTACTAAGAATGCTACAAATAATGGGCTGAAGGAATTGTATATCTGTTTTGAAAGAAGTAAAACAATGTCCGAAAATAAGTGAAGACTCCAGGAATCTGCGGACGCCAGCAGCTCTACCTTGTGTCTCCGAGCAATGACATCAGCTACTAAAATCTCCTAACTCTGACCAGTACTTGGAACTGCACAAAAGAGTGCAGAGTGTAGTATCAGTACAACCGACCCCATGTACTGAGTAAGTGCCGAGCCTCACCTCGACGAAGTAGTGACGAGGCTAAGGCGGGGCAATTATAACTTAACCTATAACAATATATATAATAAAGAAAGAAAATAATTCTACACAAACAAGAAAAATAAACTGCAACAATAAATAAAATAACGCAATCGCCTCTTCCAGGCCTCAAGTGTAACCAAATTCTCACATCAATTTCCAAGTTTCCAAATTTTGATTTTTTTGAGAATAGAAGTAAGTGTAAAATACGTAAAATAGTAAAGTAAAGCAGTAATTTTTTTTTAAAATCTTTGTTTTTGAAATTCAGTAAAATATCAGTGTCCTCCCTTATTGCTCCTTGTTGCGGCGTGCAACCCGCTCCCACCTGTCCACCCTTATTGCTCCTCCCTATATATTATCAACCTTATTACTCCTGTTGCAGCGTGCAACCCGATCCCACATGTCCACCCTTATCACTCCTTGTTGCAGCGTGCAACCCGCTCCTACCAGACATATCATCAATTTATTTATTTATGAAAACTTTCACAATTCAGGCTGAGCCTTTCACAACACTTTTATCTCACAATTGTAAACAGAAAACAGTAGAGCTCATAAGCTGTATCCAATATCATTTCATAATGAAACCAACTAGAATATATGTAAATACCGTAACGCTGTCATCCAGCTCCATCTTTATATACCATAACCAAATCAAAAGAACAGCCAACACTTTCAACACACTTGAAACAATACTTAACGATAAGTTAATGAATCTAAATAGTCACGTAAACATCAATGATCATGAAACAGTTAAGCCAGGAAACAATTAATTGGAAATGGGGAAGGGGTCATGTTAAGCAGATAATTTGGTAGTTGTAACGACCCGGTCGGTCATTTTGAGAGTTAGCGCCCCAAACCCCTAATAACTGCTTCTTCCATGTCTAATTATACTTTTGGAACTTTTCGGAACGTTGAGTGGTGAAATCCGGAGTGATTTTGGACACAGTCCATAAATGTGGAATTTAGCTTTAGAAATCGGGCCGTAGTTAGAACTGTGTGAAGACAGATCCAGAATGGAATTTTGTCGACTCTGTTAGCTCCGCTGGGTGATTTCGGGGTTAGGAACTTATTCGGAATGTGTTTTCGAGGTCTGTTGTAGATTTAGGCTTGAATTGGCGAAAGTTAGAATTTCGGTGATCGGTCGATAGGTGAAATTTTGATATCGGGCTCGGAATGGAATTCCAAAAGTGATAGCAGGTCCGTAATTTCATTTATGACCTGTGTGCAAAATTTGAGGTCATTCGGATGAGTTTTGACGTGATTCGGCATCGAATGTGGATTTTAGAAATTTCATATGTTCTTAAGCTTGAATCTATGCATAATTTATGATTTTGATTCTATGAGATGTGCTTTTAAGGCTCGACCAAATTTGAACGAAGTATTAGGGTTGGTTGGTAGTTTGGTTGAGGTCCCGGGGGCCTCGGGTGTGTTCTGGGTGCTCACACAGGCATTTTTGGCCTAAAACACTTTGCTGGTTTTCTGGTTTTTGCAGCATTTGTTTTCCTTCACTGCGATTGCGGCAGTGTCTCCGGGATCACGTAGGGTAATTGGGGGACGTCTTCATTTTGTTCACTGTGTTCGCAAGAAGAGGTCCGTGATCGCATAGCTTGGGCAACTCAGTCACCGCGATCGCATAAGCAAGTGTCGCGATCGCATAGAACTCCTTAGGCAGCGGAAGGTGCGAGCATTATTCTACGTGGTCGCTTGAGAATGCGTGATCGTATAGGTCTGGGTCCACAGGGTTCGCGATCGCGATTTGAGTTTTGCGATCGCATAGAATGAATCCCAGGCATGAAATTTTTACTCTCCGCGATCGCGAATCAATGTACGAGATCGCATAAGGCAAATCACTGGGCAGTCTTTTAAAGACCCAAATCTGAGGGTTTATGCTATTTTCCATATTTTCGAATTTGAGAACTCGGGAAGGGAGATGTTTAAAGACTTTTGCACCTGGGAAACTTGGGTAAGTGAATCTACCCAACTTAGATCAATTTCCATGATTCCTAACTTAAATCTAGTCTTTAATTTCGAAATTTTGGTGGAAGATTTGGGAAGAATTGGATAAACTTCATAGACCGAATTCTTGCGTTTTGATTGGGTTTTTGACATCCGATTTGAGAGATTGTTATATGTTTAGACTCGTGAGTGAATGAGTGTCCGGAATATATATTTTTTACCCAATTCCGAGACGTGGGCCCGGGGGACTTTTTGGGCGAATTTCCCAATTTCGCCTATTAGCTTCGAATTAATTAGCTATTTTGATTCCTTAAAGTGTTATTTACATTATCAAATTTACTAGATTTGGTCCACCCGGAGTCGGATACGCGTGGCAAGAGCGTGGTTTGGAGTTGAGTAGCGCAGTCGAGGTAAGTGGCTTGCCTAACTCTGTGTTGGGGACTTCCCCTTAGGTTGTTTTGATATTGTTTTGGTTATGTGAGCGCCGTGTACGTGAGGTGACGAGGGCGTACACGGGCTATTGTTGCTAAAACTCCACTTTTTCCTTTCATGACATAAATCATTTATCCCTATTTCACGGTTTCCTGTACTAACTGTGTAGTGTAGCTTAGGAATGAACATGTCTACCTGTCTTACTTGAGTTACTCCTACTTTTTAATATATGTACCATGTTTAGGTAGTTTTATCCGTATTTGCCCGTGGTTTCCTTCTGAGCTGTTCAAATACACTGTATCCTGTATTCATTGCATTGCATATTTCAATTGGGGCTACAGAATAGATTCCGGGAGCTTTCCCTCTGTACTGCATTGCATATTTAAATTGGGAATACAGACGAGATTCCGGGAGCTTTACCCCTGTACTGCATTGCATATTTAAATTGGGACTGCGGACTAGATTCCGGGAGCTTTCCCCCTATACTATATTGCATATTTGTTATGGAGATATATGTTGTGCTGAGTCGAGGGCTCTCTATTACTATTCCTTGCAGTTTATCATTTCTATTGTTCTATTTTAGCTTATTATCTATCTCTGCTTAGATTTTTAACTGTTTTCACTATAAATATCCAGTAGAGCCTTAATGTGATGACCCAAACGGTCATTCGACGCTAATCTAGCTAAATATGTGTTCCTAGGCTCCGAAAGCCTCCGCTAATCTCACCTCGATATGCGTGCGCATCCCGGGCATGTAGCCAGGAAGCTTCTATGTGAAAACTTGATGAAAAACTAAAACTCTAAAAATTAATTGATTAAAGTTGACTTTGGTCTACATTTTTGGTAAACAGACCCGGACCTGTGATTTGACGGTCCCGGAGGGTCCGTAGGAAAATATGGGACTTGGGCGTGTACCCGGAATCAAATTCCGGGGTCCCAAGGCCGAGAAATGAATTTTTAAAGAAAATTGTTTACTGAAAAATAGTAAGGTTTTTGAAAATGATAATTAATGTGAAAGCTTGGTTACCGGGCCCGTATTATGGTTCTGGATCCCGGGACAGGTTAAATATGATTATTATGTGTTGCCTGAAAAGTTTGGTGTTATTCCGAGTAGTGTAGGTCGGTTCGGCGCATTGAAACTGAATTTTAAAACTTAAAATTTCTAAGTTTGATTCTAGGGGTTTTTAGGGGTAATTTTGAGTTTTAACGTTGTTTTGAGGGTTCCGAAGGCTTGAGCGAGTCCGTAATAGGATTTAGGACTTGTTGGTATTATTGCACGGGGGCTCGGGTGGGCCTAGGGGCCTCCTGGACCCCAATCGGGGCAAACAACCAGCAGCTTCAGCTGCTGGTGCACCAGATCTGGTGTGACCGCAGGTGCGGTTGCCCAGGTCGCAGGTGCGATACCTCCCTTGCAATCAAACCATCGCAGGTTCGACCCAGGGGAAGGCTTGCCGATTTCCGCAGGAGCGGACTCTCTCTCGCAGGCGCGACCTCGCAGGTGCGAGGTTTGTCCGTAGGCACGGACCCGCTGGTGTAGGAATCCTTTCGCAGGTGTGGTCCCAGGCCCCCTTGGCCTTCATCGCAGGTGCGACCATTTGGCCGCAGGTGCGGGACCGTAGGTGCGAGAATAACTTAAAGCAGTGATTCATTTAATATGGGTTTCTTCTTCTTTTCACCATTTTCTTCCCCACCATAGGCGATTTTGAGAGCTTCCAAGAGGGTGTTCGCCCTAGTTGCTAAGAGGTAAGTATTTTTCAATTAAATGTTTGTTTATTACACCCAAACCTAGGTATATTAACATCTAATTAGTGGAATTAAAGGGGTTAGAGTGGAAACCTAGGGTTTATGAATTTAGGGGAATTTCACCATGAAATCTTATGAAATTTATATAAAAATGATCCTTAGGCTATAGGTGAGTGTTTTCTTCGAAAATTTCCGGGATCCGAGCATGTAGGACCATGGGTGTATTTTGGGATTTCTTCAAGAATGGTGAATTAGACTAATTAGTAGTAGAATTTCATACTTTTGAACGTATATTGATGTATTTAAATAATATTTGGTTAGTTCCGAGTCCTTGGGCGACGAGTTTGGAGTTTCGGGCACTTTCTTGACCCGAGGAGTAGGTTCTACGTGAGGTGAGTCTCATTTCCAACCTTGTAAGAGGAAATTGTCCCCATAGGTGATTGTGATTGACTGGATGTCCTTATTTGCGGGGTCTACGTATGTACCAAGTGACGAGAGTACGTGCGTAGCAACTATTATGCTATGTTGGGTAGTTGTAGGATTCACAAGCATGCTTTTACGTGTCTTGCCTGTATACTTTCATGTTCCTTCGGTTGGTTGGTATCCCTGAAGTTGATATGGAAATAATAGCGGGTATTTTGTAAATTTAAATGTTGATTCTATATTTCCAATCATGCACCGGAATTTCTCTTAAGGCTTTCCTAATGATTATGTGTATGTTACGAGCACCCGAGTCAATGGTATGATTCTTGAGCGGGGTAGCCTTATATTATGTTAACCGCGTCACATGATCGATTCGTGATCAGAGTAATAGATGCATCTATGGTTCGGGCCGTCGACCCTCGGCAATGCACATTTAAATTATTGCGACGCTTCGGTTGTACGCTTCGGCATATTACATGCTATTTATCTGTCTGAGAGCTTTTATCATAAATTATCCTTATTTAAATTGTTTGGTATGGAAGGAAACTCGAGGATTCTATTTACTATTGTTGTCTGATATAGAAAGGGAGATTTTACTTGTATACTTGACTGCTCCATGTCTACCCGTTTTCCATAATTATTTGCTCATGTTTAATCTTGTTGCAATATATTATTATTACTGACCTAGTGAGTAATACGTCTACTTCTCGTCACTACCTCTCGAGTTTAGACGGGATACTCACTGGTTACATATTTAAATATATGTACTCATGCTACTCTTCTGTACTTAATTGTACAGGTTCTGAGGCAGCTGCATCCGGTCACTATTCTGGTGGTCATCGTTGGGAGTTTCTATTCGGCTGACTACACGATGAGCTGCTTCCCTTGGCGATCTCGGTAGCACTGTGGAGTCCTCTGCTTATAGTTTTGGGATATTAGTGTCTGTTACCTTTCAGACAGTAGTGCATTTATTAGTAGCATTTGTAGATTTTCCCAGTCGCCTGTTGACTTGTGACACTAGGTTCTGGCACACTTTATAGTTTTTGCTCGGTATATTGCGGAGTTGTATGTGCTGGCAATACCTTTGAATAACATAATCTCACGTGCTTACGTTTAAATGTTGTTTTTAATGAATTTCTTACCTTAAAAACCCGAAAGAGATTTCAATCACTTAAACATGTAAAGTAACCTCACTAGTAGATAGGCGTTGGCTTGCCTGACTCCGGTATTGGGCGCCATCACGACCGCAGCGGAATTTGGGTCGTGACACCATGGTATCAGAGCGCTAGGTTCACGTAGGTCTCACAAGTCACAGGCAAACTTAGTAGAGTCTTGCGGATTATACGGAAACGTATGTATTTATATTCGAGAGGCTATAGGGTGTTAAGAAACCACTCTTTATTTCTATTCTATCGTGCATTCAACGGTTACTAAGTTTCATTCTTCTATTCTCTCACAGATGGTGAGGACTGTGCAGCTGTTATCCCTAACCCGGGAGATGCCGCTACCCCCGCAGTGCGAGGTAGAGGTCGGGGGAGGGCACCGGCCTGACGTGGGGGACGAGGGCGTCCTAGAGTTGCTCCACTAGTGCCCCCAGAGGATCCAGTTATTGAGCAGCAAGATGAGGTGCCCCCGGCAGATTTTATGACTGCCCCAGGCTTTCAGGAGGTCATGGGCCGTATGATGCGGTTCATGGATACTATGACTCAGGCTGGATTATTTCCAGCGGATCCTGCCACCTCTCAGGCAGGAGGGGGAGTTCAGACCCTTACTGCTCAGGCTGCAGGTCATGCAGCGGCGGTATATCAGACTCCGGACACATTACCGGTGGGTGGGGCATAGCCAGCAGCTCCTGAGCTCAGACCGGCTGCAGATGGCGATCCGCAGAAGCTACTTGACAGATGGACCCGATTGCACCCTCTGACCTTCGGAGGTGAGAAGGGTGAGGATGCTCAGGACTTCATTGATAGGTGCAGGGACAGACTGCACAACATGAGTATTCTTGAGTCCCATGGGGTTGATTTCACCACTTTCCATCTTGAGGGTAGAGCCCGCAGATGGTGGCAGACTTACATCCTTGGTAGGCCAGCAGGTTCACCTCTGATCACTTGGGAGCATTTTACTCAGCTATTCTTGGAAAGGTATATTCCACCCTCAAAGAGGGAAGAGCTGCGTTATCAGTTTGAGCAGCTGGAGCAGGGCCAGATGTCCGGGACCGGCTACAAGGCTAGATTTTCGGAGTTGTCCCGCCATGCCCTCATGATTCTTCCTACTGAAGCTGAGAGGGTGTGGAGGTTCGTAGCAGGGTTACATTCTGGTATTGGGGCCAACATGGCCCGAGAGGTGGAGATGGGTACTCCTTATCAGCTCGTGGTTAAGATAGCTCACCGGATTGAGGGTTACCGGTCTAGGAGCAGGGAGCAAAGTCAGCAGGACAGGAGAGCTAGATTTTCTGGGGACTTCGGAGGTACCCCAGCTAAGGGTAGAGGTCAGTTTGGCAGAGGTCAGCCCAGCAGGCCTCCATATTCAGCTCCACCACCACCTTCCGCGGTGCTCCAGCAAGACCATACTTTAGTGCCATGCCGGAGAGTTCTTACCGCCCTCCAGCTATTCAGGGTTCCTCAGGCGGGTATTCAGGTCATTAGGGTCCTCCTAGCTCCTATATCAATGTTATGCTAGAGGTTTCCCACCGTTCCCCAGCTATTCAGGGTCCTCGTTCTTCAGGGCAGCAGGGTATGCCTCCAGTGAGATGCTTCAAGTGTGGGGATTCAGGTCATATGAGGAGGGTTTGCCCCAGACTTCGGGGTAAGGTCGTCCAGCAGAGTTATCAGCCTAGATACTCAGCACAGGCGCCCCGTCCACCTAGAGGTGAAGGGCAGACGGGTAGAGGTCGTCCCAGAGGTGGAGGCCAGGCAGGAGGAGCTCTGTCAGCTCCTATTCCGTCCAGCGGGGGTCAGTCTTCAGGTACTCCAGCCAGATTTTATGCTATACCGGCCCGAGCAGATGCAGTGGCCTCAGATGTCGTGATCACAGGTATTATTTTCAGTATGTGGTATAGAGGCATCAGTACTCTTTGATCCAGGATCTACCTATTCATATGTGTCAGCCTTATTTGCTTGCTTTCTGAATGTTCCTCGTGAGTCTTTGGTTTCTCCTATATATGTATCCACCCCCGTGGGTGATTCAGTAGTGGTAGACCTGGTCTACCGGTCTTATGTGATCTCATTTTGTGGGCACGAGACTAGAGCGGACATTATATTGCTCGACATGGTTGACTCTGAGATTATCCTGGGGATGGATTGGCTATCTCCTCACCATGCCATCTTGGATTGACATGCCAAGACGGTTACATTGGCCATGCCCGAGTTGCCCAGACTGGAGTGGAGAGGTTCCTCAGTCAGGGCAGCCAGCACAGTTATTTCCTTTCTGAAGGCTCGACATATGGTCGAGAAGGGTTGTTTGGCGTATCTTGCTTATGTGCGGGACACCACCGCCGAGTCTCTGACTATTGATTCAGTGCCCGTGGTTCGAGAGTTTGCAGATGTATTTCCTTCAGATCTTCCAGGCATACCTCCGGATCGTGATATTGATTTTTGCATTGACTTAGCTCCAGATACCCAGCCTATTTCCATTCCCCCGTATCGTATGGCTCCTAAGGAGTTGAAGGATTTGAAGGAGCAGCTTGAGGAATTGTTGTCTAAGGGGTTCATCAGGCCGAGTGTATCACCGTGGGGTGCTCCGGTTCTATTCGTGAAGAAGAAAGATGGGTCTATGCGGATGTGCATTGATTACCGCCAGTTGAACAAAGTCACCATCAAGAACAAGTAGCCATTGCCGCGCATTGATGATTTATTCGACTAGTTGCAGGGTGCCAGGGTGTTTTCTAAGATCGATTTGAGATCGGGGTACCACCAGTTGAAGATTCGGGCTTCTGATGTTCCGAAGACAGCTTTTCGTACGAGATATGGCCACTATGAGTTCTTGGTGATGTCCTTTGGGTTGACTAATGCCCCTGCTGCATTTATGGACTTGATGAACAGGGTGTCCAGGACGTACATTGATTCCTTTGTCATCGTCTTCATTGATGACATTCTGATTTAATCACGTAGCCTGGGAGAGCACGAGCAGCATTTGAGAGTTGTGCTCCAGACCTTGCGAGAACAGAAGCTATATGCTAAGTTCTCCAAGTGTGAGTTTTGGTTAGATTCTATGGCATTCTTGGATCATGTTGTATCCGGAGAGGGTATTAAGGTTGATCCTAAGAATATTGAGGCGGTTCAAAGTTGGCCACGTCCTACTTCAGCTACTGAGATCAAGAGTTTCTTGGGTCTAGCAGGCTATTACCGATGATTTGTGGAGGGATTTTCATCCATTGCAGCCCCACTGACCAGATTGACTCAGAAGAATGCCTCATTTCAGTGGTCTGACGAGCATGAGGCGAGCTTTCAGAAGCTCAAGACGGCTTTGACTTCAGCACCGATTTTGGTATTACCCTCATGTTCTGGGATGTATACCATGTATTGCGACGCTTCACGCGTTGGTTTGGGGTGTGTGTTGATGCAGGAAGGGAGAGTTATTGACTATGCTTCGCGCCAGCTGAAGGTTCATGAGAAGAATTATCCAGTGCACGATCTAGAGTTGGCAGCGATTGTTCATGATCTTAAGATTTGGAGGCATTATTTATATGGGGTGTCTTGTGAGGTTTATACAGATCACCGTAGCTTGCAGCACCTATTCAAGCAGAGGGATCTTAACTTGAGGCAGCGCAGGTGGCTTGAGTTGCTGAAGGATTATGACATCACCATCCTTTATCATCCGGGCAAGGCGAACGTGGTAGCAGATGACTTGAGTAGGAAGGCGGAGAGTATGGGTAGTTTGGCTTACATTGCAGCTGAGGAGAGGCCTCTAGCCTTGGACATTCAGTCTTTGGCTAAACGTCTGGTGTGATTAGATCTTTCGGAGCCTCATTGGATTCTAGCACATGTGGTTGCTCAGTCTTCATTATTGGGGGAGATTAAGGCTCGGCAGTATGACGATCCACACTTGGTTCAGCTCTGGGATACAGTGGTTCAGGGTGGTGCCAAGGAGATTACTATTGGCGAGGATGGTGTTCTGAGGCTCCAAGGTCGTTTGTGTGTGCCCAATGTTGATTGCTTGAGGCAGAGGATACTTGAGAAGGCACACAGTTTGCGGTATTCTATCCACCCAGGTGCTACGAAGATGTACCGTGATTTGAGGCAGCATTACTGGCGGAGGTGGATGAAGAGAGACATCGTGGAGTTCGTGGCTAGGTGCCTTAATTGTCAGCAGGTGAAGTATGAGCACCAGAGGCCGGGTGGCCTACTTCAACAGATGCCCATTCTTGAGTGGAAGTGGGAGCGCATTACCATGGACTTCGTAGTTGGGTTACCTCAGACTTTACGGAAGGTTGACGCGGTTTGGGTCATTGTGGATATGTTGACCAAATCAGCGCATTTCATTTCGGTGGCTACTACTTATACATCTGAGAGACTAGCCCAGATCTATATTTGGGAGATAGTCCGGTTGCACGGTGTACCGGTGTCCATTATATCAGACTAAGGTCCTCAGTTCACCTCGTACTTCTAGAGAGCTTTGCACCGAGAGATGGGCACTCAGATAGATCTCAACACAGCTTTTCACCCTCAGACCGATGGTCAGTCGGAGCGTATAGTTCAGATATTGGAGGACATGCTCAGGGCATGTGTGATTGACTTCGGAGGTCAGTGGGACCAGTTCTTGCCTTTGGCCGAGTTTGCTTATAATAACAGTTATCAGGCCAGCATTGAGATGGCTCCATTTGAGGCTTTGTATGGTCGGCGATGTCATTCTCCCATCGGGTGGTTTGAGCCTAGCGAGGCTAAGTTATATGGCACGGACCTGGTGAGAGATGCCTTAGAGAAGGTGAAGTTGATTCAGGAGAGGCTCCGCACAGCACAGTCCAGGCAGAAGAGCTATGTGGATCAGAGGGCTCGTGATGTATCATTCATGGAGGGGAACAAGGTTCTATTGAAGGTATCGCCTATGAAAGGCATTATGAGGTTTGGGAAAAAGGGCAAGCTGAGTCCGAGGTTTATAGGTCCTTTCGAGGTGTTGCGGCGAGTAGGAGAGGTTGCTTATGAGCTTGCCTTTCCTCCCCACTTATCTGGAGTTAAACCGGTCTTCCATGTGTCCATGCTCTGGAGGTATCACCCTGACTTCTCTCACGTGGTGGATTTTCAGCACTATTCAGTTAGATGAGAGATTGGGCTACGAGGAGGAGCCAGTTGCTATCATTGACAGATAGGATCTCCAGTTGAGATCTAAGAGAGTTTATGCCATGAAGGTCCAGTGGCGGGGCCAGACAGTTGAGGAGGCGACTTGGGAGTCCGAGAACGCGGAGCCGCTATCCCCATCTTTTCCCAGACTCAGGTACATATCTATGTCCATTCGAGGACGAACGTTTTTTTAAGAGGTGGAGATTGTGATGACCCAAACGGTCATCCGGCGCTAATCTAGCTAACTGCGTTCCGAGGCTCCGAAAGCCTCCGCTAATCTCACCTTGATATACGTGTGCAGCCCAGGCGTGTAGCCGGGAAGCTTCTATGTGAAAACTTGATGAAAAACTGAAATTCTAATAATTAATTGATTAAAGTTGACTCTGGTCAACATTTTGGTAAATTGACCCGGAACCGTGATTTGACGGTCCCGGAGGGTCCGTAGGAAAATATGGGACTTGGGTGTGTGCCCGGAATCAAATTCCGGGGTCCTAAGGCCGAGAAATGAATTTTAAAAGAAAATTGTTTTCTGAAAAATGGTAAGGTTTTTGAAAATGATAATTAATGTGAAAGCTTGGTTACCGGGCCCGTATTATGGTTCCGGATCCCGGGACAGGTTAAATATGATTATTATGTGTTGCCTGTAAAGTTTGGTGTTATTCCGAGTAGTGTAGGTCAGTTCGGCGCATTGAAATCGAATTTTAAAACTTGAAATTTCTAAGCTTGATTCTAGGGGTTTTGAGGAGTAATTTTGAGTTTTAACGTTGTTTTGAGGGTTCCGAAGGCTCGAGCGAGTCCGTAATAGGATTTAGGACTTGTTGGTATTATTGCATGGGGGCTCGGGTGGGCCTAGGGGCCTCCCGGACCCCAATCGGGGCAAACAACCAGCAGCTTCAGCTGCTGGTGCACCAGATCTGGTGTGACCGCAGGTGCGGTTGCCCAGGTCGCAAGTGCGATACCGCCCCTGCGGTCAAACCATCGCAGGTGCGACCCAGGGGAAGGATGGCCAATTTCCGCAGGAGCGGAATCTCTCTCGCAGGCGCGACCTCGCAGGTGCGAGGTTTGTCCGCAGGCGCGGGCCCGCTGGTGCGGGAATCCCTTCGCAGGTGCGGTCCCAGGCCCCCTTGGCCTTCATCGCAAGTGCGACCATTTGGCCGCAGGTGCGAGAATCACTGAAAGTAATGATTCATTTAATACGGGTTTCTTCTTCTTTTCACCATTTTATTCCCCACCATAGGCGATTTTGAGAGCTTCCAAGAGGGTGTTCGGCCTAGTTGCTAAGAGGTAAGTATTTTTCAATTAAATGTTAGTTTATTACACCCAAACCTAGGTAGATTAACATCTAATTAGTGGAATTAAAGGGGTTAGAGTGGAAACCTAGGGTTTATGAATTTAGGGGAATTTCACCACTTTTTCACCATGAAATCTTATGAATTTTTTATAAAAATGATCCTTAGGCTATGGGTGAGTGTTTTCTTCGAAAATTTCCGGAATCCGAGCATGTGGGTCCGGGGGTGTATTTTGGGATTTCTTCAAGAATGGTGAATTAGCCTAATTAGTAGTAGAATTTCATACTTTTGAACGTATATTGATGTATTTAAATAATATTTGGTTAGTTCTGAGTCCTTGGGCGACGAGTTTGGAGTTTCGGGCACTTACTTGACCCGAGGAGTAGGTTCTACGCGAGGTGAGTCTCCTTTCCATCCTTGTAAGAGGGAATTGTCCCCATAGGTGATTGAGATTGACTGAATGTCCTTATTTGTGGGGGCTACGTATGCACCAAATGACGAGAGTCCGTGCGTAGCAACTATTATGCTATGTTGGGTAGTTTTAGGATTCACAAGCATGCTTTTACGTGTCTTGCCTATATACTTTCATGTTCCTTCGGTTGGTTGGTATCCCTGAAGTTGATATGGAAATAATAGCGGGTATTTTGTAAATTTAAATGTTGATTCTATATTTCCAATCATGCACCGGAATTTCTCTTAAGGCTTTCCTAATGATTATGTGTATGTTACGAGCACCCGAGTCACAGGTATGATTCGTGAGCGGGGTAGCCTTATATTATGTTAACCGCGTCACATGATCGATTCGTGAGCGGAGTAATAGATGCATCTATGGTTCGGGTCGTCGACCCTCGGTAGTGCACATTTAAATTATTGCGACGCTTCGGCTGTACGCTTCGGCATATTACATGTTATTTATCTGTCTAAGAGCTTTTATCATAAATTATCCTTATTTAAATTGTTTGGTCTGGAAGGAAACTTGAGGATTCTATTTACTATTGTTGTCTCATATTGAAAGGGAGATTTTAATTGTATACTTGACTGCTCCATGTCTACCCGTTTTCCATAATTATTTGCTCCTGTTTAATCTTGTTGCAATATATTATTATTATTGACCTAGTGAGTAATACGTCTACTTCTCGTCACTACCTCTCGAGTTTAGACGGGATACTCACTGGGTACATATTTAAATATATGTACTCATGCTACTCTTCTATACTTAATTGTACAGGTTCTGAGGTAGATGCATCCGGTCACTATTCCGGTGGTCATCGTTGAGAGTTTCTATTCGGCTGACTACACGGTGAGCTGCTTCCCTTGGCGATCTCGGCAGCACTGTGGAGTCCTCTTCTTATAGTTTTGGGATATTATTGTCTATTACCTTTCAGACAGTAGTGCATTTATTAGTAGCATTTGTAGATTTTCCCAGTCGCTTGTTGACTTGTGACACTAGGTTCTGGCACACTTTATAGTTTTTGCTTGGTATTTTGCGGAGTTGTATGTGCTGGCAATACCTTTGAATAACATAATCTCACGTGCTTACGTTTAAATGTTGTTTTTAATGAATTTCTTACCTTAAAAACCCGAAAGAGATTTAAATCACTTAAACATGTAAAGTAACCTCACTAGTAGATAGGTGTTGGCTTGCCTGACCCCGGTGTTGGGCGCCATCACGACCGCAACAGAATTTGGGTCGTGACAACATGGTATCAGAGGCTGGGTTCACGTAGGTCTCACAAGTCACAGGCAAACCTAGTAGAGTCTTGCGGATCGATACAGAGACGTCTGTATTTATCTTCGAGAGGATATAGGGTGTTAAGAAACCTCTCTTTATTTCTATTCTATCGTGCAATCAATGGTTACTAAGTTTCATTCTTCTATTCTCTCACAGATGGTGAGGACTCGTGCAGCTGTTATCCCTGACCCGGGAGATGCCGCTACCCCCGCCGTCTGAGGTAGAGGTCGGGGGAGGGCACCGGCCCGACGTGGGGGACGAGGGCATCCCAGAGTTACTCCACTAGTTCCCCTAGAGGATCCAGTTATTGAGCAGCAGGATGAGGTGCCCCTAGCAGATCTTGCCCCCAGCAGATTTCATGACTGCCCCAGGCTTTTAGGAGGTCATGGGTCGTATGATGCGGTTCATGGATACTATGACTCAGGCTTGATTATTTCCAGCGGATCCTACCACCTCTCAGGCAGGAGGGGGAGTTCAAACCCCTACTGCTCAAGCCGCAGGTCATGCAGCGGTAGTATATCAGACTCCGGACACATTACCGGTGGGTGGGGCACAGCCAGCATCCCTTGAGCTCAGACCGGTTGCGGACGGTGATCCGCAGAAGCTACTTGACAGATGGACCCGATTGCACCCTTCGACCTTTGGAGGTGAGCGGGGTGAAGATGCTCAGGACTTCATTGATAGGTGAAGGAACAGACTGCACAACATGAGGATTCTGGAGTCCCATGGGGTTGATTTCACCACTTTCCAGCTTGAGGGTAGAGCCCGCAGATGGTGGCAGTCTTACATCCTTGGTAGGACAGCAGGTTCACCTCTGATCACTTGGGAGCAGTTTACTCAGCTATTCTTGGACAGGTATATTCCACCCTCGGCGAGGGAAGAGCTGCGTTATCAGTTTGAGCAGCTGGAGCAGGGCCAGATGTCCGTGACCGACTACGAGGCCAGATTTTTGGAGTTGTCCCGCCATGCCCTCATGATTCTTCCTACTGATGCTGAGAGGGTGTGGAGGTTCGTAGCAGGGTTACATTCTGGTATTAGGGCCAACATGGCCCGAGAGGTGGATATGGATACTCATTTTCAGCTCGTGGTTGAGATAGCTCGCCGGATTGAGGGTTACCAGTCTAGGAGCAGGGAGCAGAGTCAGCAGGACAAGAGAGCTAGATTTTGTGGAGACTTAAGAGGTTTCCTAGCTAGGGGTAGAGGTCAGTTTGGCAGAGGTCAGTTTGGCAGAGGTCAGCCCAGCAGACCTCCATATTCAGATCCACCACCACCTTCTCGCGGTGCTCTAGCGAGACCATACTTTAGTGCCATGCCGGAGAGTTCTTACCGCCCTCCAGCCATTCAGGGTTCCTCGGGCGGGTATTCAGGTCATCAGGGCCCTCCTAGCTCCTATTTCAGTGTTATGCCAGAGGTTTCCCATCGTTCCCCAGCTATTCAGGGTCCTCCTTCTTCAGGGCAGCAGGGTATGCTTCGAGTGTGGGGATTCAGGTCATATGAGGAGGGCTTGCCCCAGACTTCAGGGTAAGGACGTCTAGCAGAGTTATCAGCCTACATACTCAGCACAGGCGCCCCGTCCACCTAGAGATGGAGGGCAAACGGGTAGAGGTCATCCCAGAGGTGGAGGCCAGGCCGGAGGAGCGTAGCCAGCTCTTATTTCGTCCAGCAGGGGTCAGTCTTGAGTTGCTTTTGACTAGTTTCGAGTCGTTCAGAGGTCAGTACGCGCGGTATGGCATTTTTGGAGCATCGTTGGCTTGCTTGGTATTGGATTTGACTTGTTAGAGGTAAGTAATACTTCTAAACATGGTGTTGAGGGTATGAAACCCCGAATTACGTGTTATGTGATTGGTATTGAGGTGATGCACATGCTAGGTGACGGGCGTGTGGGCGTGCACCATGTGAATTGTGACTCTGTTATTTCTACGTACTTGAGCTATTGAGTTGTGATCCATGCTAGAATACATGTCTAGGCTACATGTTTATCCTGTTGGGACCACTGAGGTCATTTCTGCTGCTGAGCTATCTGCTTTCATTGCATTACATACTCACTCATACGCATTCATATGCATATCATATCTCAGTCTCTATTACTATTTATTGATACATCACATCATTATTGTTCGGCTGATATTTCATGACATTGAGAGCCCGGGTGACTAGAGAGATTTATGATTGCATGAGGCCGAGGGCCTGATGGTGAGGATGTTTATGGGATCGGGCTGCATGCCGCAATATGTTTTACTTATTTATGCCATGATTGGATTGTTATGGCGCTTGGGCTAAAGGAGCCCCTCCGGAGTCTGTACACACCCCTAGTGAGCACAAGTACCTATTGAGTAAGAGTGCCAATTGATTGGGAGGATTGAGTGACTGTGAGGATTGAGTGGTTGTGAGGACTGAGTGGCTGTGAGGACTGAGTGGCAGGGAGGACTGAGTGACTGGGAGGACTGAGCGAATTGATACTCTGGAGAGTATGCATATGGTTTTATCACTGAGTCGCATCGCATTTGGCATGCACACTTGATATACATGCATATAGATGCATTTTTCTCATGTTGTACGGTATCACGTCATTCATGGCTTCTCACACATCTTGACATATGGGCATAGAGAGGTATTTTACACTTGCTATCTGCAAAGAAAATGAAACATCATATTTATTGTTGAAAGATTTTTGAGAAAATCCATAGTTTCAAACTTACTCATATTTTTGGCGGTTTTGGTAAGAGATTTGGATTTTTATTGAAATACTTGAGAAGCAGAACTATTTTCAGAAATCATGATTTAGCCGAGCATGTTAGCTTTGATTTACTTCTTTTATTACTTGCTTTACGTTGTTATGAACCGTTGTTGTCTATTGGATGTTGGACCCGACCTTTGTTCCAGCTCGTCACTACTTTCAACCTAAGGTTAGGTTTGTTCCTTATTGAGTACATGGGGTCGGTTGTACTCATACTACACTTCTGCACCTTGTGTGCAGATGTTGGCTGCTGATGTTGCTGTTTTCGATGAGAGATGGATTTGAAGATGTACCTGGGTTCCGGTTGTAGCTGCCTCTTGTTCATGGTAGCCTTAGAGTCATAAAAACTTTGTTTATGTACTTTTCAAACAGATGATGTATTTACTTCATACCAGCTTTGTAAACTTTATTCTTAGAAGCTTATGATTTGTACCACCAGTTCTTGGGGAATGTATAAGATTCAGTTAAATTCTCTATTTAATTGTTTTATTGATTTCATTAGAATTAGATAGTTGTTAGTTTGCTTACCTAGCTGGTTGGGTTAGGTGCCATCACGAAAAGTTACCCGTATTTTCTTCTAGGTTGTACCACACGAACATTGGTGTGGTTGAATCACATGCCATAGTAAACAAAAGGTTTACTACTTATAAAGATTTTATCATTTGGCATGGGGCCATCCCGGTTCTAACATGACGCGCAGAATAATAGAGAATTCAGATGGGCACACATTGAAGAACAAGAAGATTCTTCAATTTAAGGAATTCTCTTGTGTTGCTTGTTCTAAAGGAAAATTGGTTATTAAACCATCAGCAGCTATGTCACGACCCAAATTCCCAACCTTAGGGATCGTGATGGCGCCTAACACCACACTTGCTAGGAAAGCCAATGTTAGAATTCGAGTAGCTAACTTCCTTTGATTTTCTTCTTAAACATCAACAAATAAATCTAAAGTAAACTTAATTTAAATGATTTCCAAAGATAACATAATAAACAATTGAATAAAAACGAACCACGAACTAATTATATAAATAACTCTAAGACTACCCAGTGTCTGGTGTCACAATTCACGAACTACTAAAGAATACTACAAATACTGGGCTGAAAGAAATAATGTAACTGTTCTGAATAAAATAAAACAACATTTATGAAAATAGGAGAAGACTCTCGGGATCTGCGAATGCCGGCGGATATACCTTGTCTCTCCGAATAAATGAATAGCCACTCTAAATATCTCTACTGTTGGTCGATACCTGAATTTGAACAAAAGAGTGCAGAGTGTAGTATCAGTACAACCGACCCCATGTACTAAGTAAGTGCCGAGCCTAACCTCGATGAAGTAGTGACGAGGCTACAGCGGGGCACTAACAACATATAACCTGTGACAATAATATATACTATAACTGTTGACCCAAGTCACTGCATAGTTTTGAAAATTGACAAATGTCTGACCAGTTGAACCAGGTCCATCAGAGCACACATTCTTGAACTGAATAGCTGGCACATGAACCGTATATGCATAGGAGATATTTGTAATTGTGAAGTATCAATGAACCAAGAGGTTGTCATAATGCGAAAATGTTGCAAACTGATGAGAAGATAGAAGTTGAATTCAGCAAGGAAAGTAACAAAGGAAGGAAGTTGAGTTTAATTCGAACACTTTCTCCAAGGAAGAGTTGAACTAGAATTGATCGACAAACTCAACTACTGACTCTATAAATACTTGAAGTATTTTTGCTGAAATTTGAGACGCACAAAGGCAGAATTGAATCAAGATCTAAAAGCAAAATTCCCAGAGGTTTTGCGAGCAGAATTACTGTGCGATACAAAGGCTACAGATCAGCTAGAAGAACCAGTTTCATCGTTTATGTATTGAGTCTAGTTAATTATAGTAGGAGTTTAAATATTGTATCTTATCAGCTTTCATAGAAGCAATTGTAATAGGTACACGTTATTCAAGTTAGAGTTAACTTGAAGCTTGTAGAAATTAGCTAGAGGCTAGTTGATACAAAGGGATTAGAGTTAGTCCTAGGATTACAAAAGAGTTTATTTTGTAAGTCCGTTTGGCTCAGAGTTTTTAGTGAAGAGTTTGAGACAATCCTACTGAGGAGTAGGTCGTGATTTTTTCACCTTTTGAGCCAGGTGTTATCCACGTAAAAATCTCTGTGTTTTTACTTTACTGCTTTTATTATTCTGCAACAGTAGAAGTTGGAACACAAAGAAGAACCAGGTTCTTCATGTGAGAGACAACACTCGAAAATTGGGTACCACACATTTAACCTATATTCGTGTGTGGTATTGACGTCTAAAAATCAATAACGCAATAAAACAATTCTACACGAACAAAAAAAATATAACTGAGACAATAAATATAAAGCAAGAAGGAAATCTAAACAAATAATTAAGTACTGCAACAACAATGAAATAACTCAGCCGCCTTTTCCAAGCCTCAGCTATAACAAACTCTCAAATAATTTCCAAGTTTCCAAACTTTAACTTTAAATAAATCTAGTGCCAAAATATGAAAAATAGTACTATAAAATGGTAGTTTTCAAATCTTTGTTTTTCTTTTAAAATCATTAAAAATATAATTGTCCTCCGTTATTGCTCCTTGTTGCGACGTGCAACCCGATCCCACCAGACATATCATATCAATTTATTCACCCGTATCACGATCAATTTATTCACCCGTATCACAATCAATTATCCACCTTTACCACAGCCCCCTTATCACATCCCCCTTATCACCGACTTTCAAGTCAAAGCCTTTCACAATATTTATGTCTCAAAAATTGTAAATAGAACAAGTTTTACTTTAAATAACAGTAAAAGCATCAATTGGTATCAGAGCGGGTTATCCTTGAAAAGGCTAACACCTTGGAAAAGATCAAAATGAGTGCACCACCTGGGAACTAGGAAGGTCAATCAACTGCAAGGCCACCACTCTTCAATGGCCAGTACTACTCTTGGTGGAAGAACAGGATGAAGGACCACCTGATTGGAGAAGACTATGAACTCTGGGACATAGTCACTGATGGACCTCTAGCTACAATGAAGAAGACTGCTGAAGGTTTAGATGTACCAAAGACTAGGGTTGATTGCACTGCTGAAGATCTTAAGAAATGGAAGAAGAATGCTAAGGCCAAGAAGTGGCTAGTTTGTGGATTAGGTCCAGATGAATACAGCAGAATCCAAAGTTGCACCACAACCAAAGAAATCTGGGATACTCTACAAGTAGCCCATGAAGGAACACCTCAGGTAAAGAGGTCTATAAGTACTCTACTATACTCTCAGTATGAAAATTTCACTATGAAATAAGGAGAGACTATCCAAGAGATATACACAAGGTTCACAACCTTGACTAATGAACTAAAGTCTCTTGGAAGAGTCATTCTTGAAGAGTACAAGGTTGAGAAGATACTGACAAGGGTCTTGCCAATTTCCTAGGAAAGCAAAATCACTGCTATCCAGGAATCCAAAAATATGGCAACCCTGAGATTGGATGAACTGATTAGAAACCTCACTGCCTATGAACTCAGAAGGCAGACAATGAAGATGGATGGTCCAAAGAAGGAGAGGAGTCTAGCACTGCTAATCACTGAGGAAGCAGATCTGGAGGAAGACGAGTTGGCCATGATTACCAAAGAATTTAGAAACTTCCTCATGAGGAAGAAGGGCATCTCTAGAGGAGGAAGCTACAACAAAGCAAAAGCTCCAGAAAGGCCAACCAACAAGGGATGCTACAAATGTGGTAAGACTGACCATCTCATCAAAAACTGTCCTCAGTGGGAAGTAGAATGGAAAAAGGAGAGATATGAAAGAAGGAACAGGAAGAAGGAACTGGTCCAACCCAAGAAGACCACAACACAAGCTATGGTCGTTGCTTGGGGGGAAAGTTCAGATGAGGAATCAGAAGATGGGGAGACTGAAGATCAGGCGCTCATGGAAATTGGAGAATCTGATGAAGAACCACAGGTAAGTATTTCTCATCTTAAAAACAAAATAAAGTTTCTATCTAAGGAAAACCTCTATGAGTTGCTACTTGACTTCATAGATGATTCTGAGGAAACATCCAAAGAGAATGATCAACTCTTTAAAGAATGTGCAATGCTAAAAGCAAAGTGCATGAACCTGGAAATCAGAGTCAGTGAATCTGAAAAGAAAAACACTGCCTTGATGAACCAGGTTCATCCACTTGAGAATGAGATTCTAGAATTAAAATCTGAAAACTTAAAACTGAGATTAGTATCCAGTAAAAGGGTTGTTGATCACTCTCATGTCATGTTAGATGAAAGTTTGGGAAAACTAAAAGATAAAATGTATACCAAGGATGAACATATAAGATCACTTAAAGAAGATCTTGGCAAAGTCAAACATGAATTAGATAGAACGTGTAAATGGAATAAATCCTCTGATGCCTTGACATGGCTTCAAGAGAATCATAGTAGCAACCGGGAGGGCTTGGTTTTGGGAGTCAATTGCCTAAGTGGGATCCCAAAAGCAAGTATCTCTCTCTTCCTGAAAATAAAATCTGCACCCACTGTGGTAAGACCGGCCACTACAAATATGAGTGTACTGCAAAAGAGCAGGCCAGTCGAAAAAATGAGAGGTTTGTCAAAAAGAAAAATTAGCTACCAAATTGGGCCAGAAAAAATTTGATTCATCCATTCTCTCATAGAAAAGAACCCAAACTAGTTTGGGTTCTTAAAACTAACCCCTGATTTCCTTTTGTAGGTACAAGTGAGAGGAAGCAGCCAAATTTGGTTTTTGGATAGTGGCTGCTCAAAGCATATGACGGGGAACAAGGAACAGTTCCTTTCACTTGAAAACCTCAAAGGAGGAAATGTCTCCTTTGGAAATGGAAAGAAAGGTGAAATTATAGGGGTTGGCAAAGTAGGTAAGGATGACACACGTTCCATCGAACATGTGTACTTGATAGATGGCTTGAAATATAGCCTGATCAGTGTGTCACAATTGTGTGACAGAGGTAACCTGGTTGCTTTCACTTCCACAAAATGTTTTGTGATTAACTTGCTTACTGACAAGATTGTTTATCAGGGAAAAGAATTGAATAATATCTATGTCATAGACTTGTCCACACTGTCTGAAAATGAACTCACTTGCTTAAGTGTTTTGGACAGTGATCCCCTCCTTTGGCACAAACGACTTGGACATGCAAGTCTAAATCAGCTTAACAAATTAGTCTCTAAGGACTTAGTGGTGGGACTCCCTAACATTAAGTTCAAGGAAGACAAAGTTTGTGAGGCATGTGCAAGGGGGAAGCAGGTAAGATCCTCATTCAAAAGTAAGAAAATGGTCAGTACCACCAGGACGTTGGAACTGGTTCATCTGGATCTGTGTGGTCCAATGAGAACTCTGAGCATAGGTGGTAAGAAATATGTGATGGTGCTAGTTGATGATTATTCAAGGTTCACTTGGACCTTATTTCTGACATCTAAGGATGAAGCATTTGATATGTTCACCTCATTTGTTAAGAAAACTCAAAATCAGTTAGGACATCAACTAGCATCAATAAGATCTGACCATGGTACTGAATCTAAAAATGCTAAGTTTGCTGAGTTCTGTGATGAACATGGTATCAACCACAACATTTTTGCCCCTAGAACCCCACAGAAAAATGGGGTTGTGGAAAGAAAGAATAGAACTCTTGACGACATGGCAAGAACCATGCTTCTTTATAGCAAACTACCACACAACTTCTGGGCAGAAGCAATAAACACTGCTTGCTATATAATCAATAGATGTATGACCAGGCCACTGGTAAAGAAGACTCCCTATGAATTACTTAAAGGGAGAAAGCCCAACATATCCCATCTTAGGGCTTTCGTATGTAAATGTTGTGTGCACAATAATGGAAAAGATTCCTTAGGTAAATTTGATCCCAAAAGCAACGAGGGAGTGTTCTTGGGATATTCATCACATAGTAAAGCCTATAAAGTGTACAATAAAAGAACTATGTGTGTAGAAGAGAGTGTGCATGTTGTCTTTGATGAAACTAACACTCTTTCTGAGAGACAGGAACCAGAAGATGAGGAGCTTGGACTGGTGAGAAGCAGTGAACACATTGAAGCAGCCATGGAAGATGGAACAGGTGATGGACCAGGTCCAACTACCCCAAGCAACATGACAGGGGGAACTCAACATGTGAATCCTGGCCCTGATCCTGTTCCACAACAACAAAACAACATGGAACTATCCAGAAGTGAACTACTAGTACTCAAACCACACAGATATCAAAGTTCTCACCCTCTTGAAAACATCATAACAGATTTGTCATCCGGAATCAAAACAAGAGCTTCCTTGAAAAATCTGTGTGCGTTTAATGCCTTCCTATCCTTAATCGAACCAAAGAACATTGGTGAAGCCCTATAAGATGGTGATTGGGTAAATGCCATGCAAGAGGAGCTGAATCATTTTAAAAGAAGTCAAGTATGGCACTTGGTACCCAGGCCACTAGACATATCAGTGATTAGTGGGTCTTCAGGAACAAGCTCGATAAGGATGGAACTGTTACAAGAAATAAGGCAAGACTAGTTGTTCAAGGGTATAGTCAAGAAGAAGGAATCGACTGCGATGAGACTTTTTCTCCTGTGGCAAGATTGGAGGCAATCAGACTTCTTATAGCATTTGCTGCACATATGGAATTCACTCTCCATCAGATGGATGTTAAGAGTGCCTTTCTCAATGGCTATTTGAAGGAAGATGTATTTGTCAAACAGCCTCCAGGTTTTGAAAGCAAAGAGTCACCTGATAATGTATATAAACTTGATAAGGCTCTTTATGGTCTCAAACAAGCACCTAGAGCATGGTATGAGCGATTGTCAAAATTCCTGCTAGAACATGGGTACAAACGAGGCAAAATTGACAGTACTTTGTTCCTAAAGGAAAAGGGGAAGGATCTTCTGATTGTGCAAATATATGTTGATGATATCATATTCGGGGCAACTACTGAAAAGCTTAGCAAGGAATTTGCTACACTAATGGGGAGTGAATTTGAAATGAGTATGATGGGTGAGCTAAACTTCTTCTTAGGCTTGCAAATCAAGAAAAGCCCACATTGAACAATGATTCATCAACAAAAGTATGTGAAAGAACTCCTCAAGAAGTTCAAGATGGAGGATTCAAAGGAAATAGACACCCCCATAGCCACAGCTACAAAATTGGATGTGGATGAACCTGGTTCATCCGTTGATCAGAAGTTATACAGAGGGATGATTGGGTCTCTACTATATCTCACTGCCAGCAGACCTGATATTGTGTTCAACGTGGGACTATGTTCTAGGTTTCAGGCAAATCCAAAGGAGTCCCACCTTACTGCAGTGAAGAGAATTTTGAGATATTTGAAAGACACCGCTGATTTGTGCTTTTGGTATCCTAAAGGTAGTAATTTTGACCTTGTAGGATATGCTGATGCTGATTATGCAGGTTTCCTGGTTGACAGGAAAAGTACTTCAGTCATGGCTCACTTCTTAGGCTCTTGCCTTGTGTCTTGGACCACCAAGAAACAAAATTCAATAGCTTTGTCTACTGCTGAGGATGAATATGTGGTTGCAGCCTCTTGTTGTGCTCAGTTGCTATGGATCAAGCAACAACTCATGGACTTTGGTATAGATGTGGGACGCATTCCTATTTTCTGTGATAACATTAGTGAAATTAGTATGACGAAGAACCCGCCCGGTTCATCATAAGAGAACTAAGCACATAGATGTTAGACACCACTTCCTTAGGGACAACTATGAAAAGGGAATGATCTCAATTGAATTTTGTGCTACTGATAAGCAAATTGTAGATATCTTCACCAAAGAACTGAGTAGGGAGCATTTTGAGAGAAACAAGCTTGAATTAGGGATGATTAAGATCATCTAATTGGAAAAACAAAAATGAAAAAAAAATTGGCTAGAAAATTCTAATTAGGTACTTAATCAGATCAATCATTGCTCAGTATCATGTCTTTATTGCCATACTCTTTTGCCATGTATTAATATGATTCCCTAGTTGCTAATGATGTTTCTCTATCTTTGTAAATTGAGGCAAATTAAAGATCCTAACAGGATGAACCTGGTTCATCCATGCTGGTTCATATGACTGACAAGGTACGTTCTCATCTCCATACGTTTATTAAATCAATTATAGTCATACATGAGAAGGACTCTATCTATACTTGGTTCATATTCAAATACTTCGTAATTACCCACAATTGAACTAGTTTCAAGAAGTCCCGTCTCTACTTTATTAGCTTAGTTTTAGGGGGAAATTAAATGTCTAATCAATGTCAGTCCTACGGCGATTAGACTCCCACTTGAGTAAATACTCTGCCGTTGTAATCTCCCTAGCCACATCTTATATAAGGTTCATCATTAATCTTCTCTTCATAAAGTAACCGTCGAACCAAGTTCAACTCATTCTACACAAACCAAAACTGGTCACTCGCCTTTTCTTCCTAACAACACACAATCATGTCTTCACCACCACCTGCTTCTTCTTCTACTACATCACCTAATCGTGATTACGATGGAGGAAATTCTGAATCTGAATCAAACTCTCCATCTGTATACAGTTCTCAATCACCAGAAAATTTGTCAACCCATGAAAACACACTTATTCCTGAACCCACACCAAACCCTACTCCTGCCCCCAAGAATCGTCGTGTCAAAATTCTTGCCAGGAAATCTGTTGCTTCTGGGTCTAGGGAAAAATTCTTGGAGGAACTTATTGAAGATGATAAAGGTTCTAAGTCGGGATCATCAAGTGAATCGCTTAAATCAGCCAACGAGGAGGAAGCACCTGGTTCATCAAATTCTGAACAATGCAATCTTGATGCTATCTCTGAATCTGTTAATGCTGAGAACAAGTTTGTTCTGGTTGGGTCGGTGGTAGACGTTGAAGTGCCGAGTAGGCAAAGAGAATTGGGAAAAGGAAAAATTCTTGAGAGAGAGGGTGGAGATGGAGTTGTAAGGGGATCTGGGGAGGATGGCACCACACTAGCTATCTGTGGTCCCATTCTTGAGAATGTTGGAGATGAAGTCACAGAGTTAGAGGGAAGTATAGTTGAGGAGGCCGCAACAGGTCTAGCAAGCTTGAGGAAAGGAGCAGATAAACCTGGTTCATCTGGGGACGAGACATTGGCTGAAAGGCTAAAGAAACTGGGGGAGTCCTATAACCCCAAGAAAAGGAGGACTCAAAAGTCCAAGAAAGCATCTATCCCAGTTCCTCCAAAGAAGAGGAAAGCTATTGTTTCTGTCGATGCTCATGTTCCTAAGGTACGTGCTACTCGTAATACTGTGAGAGAAGAAGAAGAAATGTTGGAGAAGGCTCTGCAAGAGAGCAAGAAAAAGAAGGCGGCAAAGGGTAAAGCTAAGATTGGAGAGCCTGTTGAGGCTGTTGTTATTGAAGAGGAGACATTGGACCTGGTCCAACAAGAGGAGCAGCTGGCTCCATTTGTGGTTAGGACACCAAAACCCAAAAAGGCTAAGGATTCTTCAAAGAAGTCAGCTGTTGTGTCCGCCGCAACTCCAAGCACTGCCAAAAGGACCAGGTCCAAGGCAAAGAAAATGAAGGTTGTGGAGAAAGATGATGATGTAGACTGGAGTGGAGAAGAGGAGAAGGAAGATGATGTGGAGACTGACAGGATCATAATGTTTGGCAAGCGAACAATCTTGAAGGGTAAGTTGTTCAAAGATCTAGAGGAGCCTGGAATGAGATATCTACAGGACACTCTGGACGTGCAGGGATGGAAGGATATGGTTCTTCGCATGGAAGGCAGGCTGGCAAGGGCTGAATTGGTGGAATTCATGGGAAATGTCATTGTCAAAGACGACAGGGTCACCTCTATGGTCAAAGGAGTTCAAGTTTCCTTTGATGCTAAAGAGCTGGGTGAAGCTCTAAACATACCAGCTGAGGGCTATGAGGACTACACGAGGCAGAGATGGCCTTGTCTAGATGGGATGGCCTCAGCAATCAACATAACCATATTCTTCAGTGATAATGAGAGTGAGATTGAACCCAGGCCGGTCTACAAATGTGAAATGAAGCCAGAGCACAAGTTGTTCTTCGAGTTTGTCATCAAATTCCTGCTGCCCAGACAAGAAAGAAGGCACATAGCCAACTATATGGATTTGACTCTGATGGAGTGTCTGTACAGGGGAAAGCAAATAAATTGACCAGCTTTCATCATCCAACTCTTGGACAGAGTTGGGAATGGAACCAAAGCACATGAATCCCATATGGATTTATTCTGACAGTTGTGCTTGCACATTTTGGGGTTCATGCGAAGAAGGCTGAAATGGCGATTGCCAAGGATTATTTTGGGAAGGAAACTTTGTTGTCCTGTGATTACATTATCAATGTTCCTACAGATGAACCTGGTTCATCTAGGAAGCAGCCAGTCAACAGCAAAGTAAGAACTCTGGTGCAGGAAAGCGAGATCAAGTATATGGAGATCCTTCATTTGAAATCTCGTGTGATTGAGGTTGAAGTTGAGCGGGATGCTCTCAGGGTTGAATTAGCAAAAGAGAAGGAAAAGAACGAGGGTGTTCTTCAGCAGATGCTTTCTCTTCTACAATCCAAGACCACAACCTCCTTTGCACCTTCCCTTCCTTAGGTTGTCCAAAGCTACCCAATAACCCTTTAGTGCCTAGTTCGGGACTTGTTTCTGTTTTTTTCTCTGTGTTGCTCATGGTTTTTGGCTGTTTTTGTTTAAATTTTTTGGTGGTTGATGTTCGTCTCTAATCAATGAATTTTGATGTTTAGTTATTGCCTTGTCTCAATTTCTTATTTAGCTTACATTTATTGGTTTCTTGTGTTGATTAATCATGCTTTGCACATGCAGTTGCCTCAAATGGCCATGAGTAATAATTAATAAATCTGGTAAGAGTATCATTTTGCAACTTTTCGATGATGCCAAAAGGGGGAAGATATGTGATGAACTTTTCAATTTTTTTCAAAGTGATATTTATAACCTAATGAACCTAGTTTCTCTATGATTAATGCTTAAAATCGTACAAAGTGTTTGAAGTGTATACAAGATTAAGCACAGAGTTTGTCATCATCAAAAAGAGTGAATTTGTTGACCCAAGTCACTGCATAATTTTGAAGATTGACAAACGTCTGACCAGTTGAACCAGGTCCATCAGAGCACACATTCTTGAACTGAATAGCTGGCACATGAACCGTATATGCATAGGAGATATTTGTGATTGTGAAGTATCAATGAACCAAGAGATTGTCTCCTAATGCGAAAAGGTTGCAAACTGATGAGAAGATAGAAGTTGAATTCAACAAGGAAAGTAACAAAGGAAGGAAATTGAGTTTAATCCGAACACTTTATCCAAGGAAGAGTTGAACTAGAATTGATCGACAAACTCAACTACTGACTCTATAAATACTTGAAGTATTTTTGCTGAAATTTGAGGCGCACAAAGGCAGAATTGAATCAAGATCTAAAAGCAAAATTCCCAGAGGTTTTGCGAGCAGAATTATTGTGTGATACAAAGGCTACAGATCAGCTAAAAGAACCAGTTTCATCATTTATGTATTGAGTCTTGTTAATTGTAGTAGGAGTTTCAATATTGTATCTTATCATCTTTCATAGAAGCAATTGTAATAGGTACACGTTGTTCAAGTTAGAGTTAACTTGAAGCTTGTAGAAATTAGCTAGAGGCTAGTTGATACAAAGGGATTAGAGTTAGTCCTAGGATTACAAAAGAGTTTATTTTGTAAGTTCGTTTGGCTCAGAGTTTTTAGTGAAGAGTTTGAGCAAATCCTACTGAGGAGTAGGTCGTGGTTTTTTCACCTTTTGAGCCAGGTGTTTTCCACGTAAAAATCTCTGTGTTTTTACTTTACTGCTTTTATTATTCCGCAACAGTAGAAGTTGGAACACAAAGAAGAACCAGGTTCTTCTTGTGAGACAGCACTCGAAAATTGGGTACCACACATTTAACCTATATTTGTGTGTGGTATTGACGTCTAAAACATCAATAACGCAATAAAACAATTCTACACGAACAAAAACAATATAACTGAGACAATAAATATAAAGCAAGAAGGAAATCTAAACAAATAATTAAGTACTGCAACAACAATGAAATAACTCAGCCCCCTTTTCCAGGCCTCAGCTATAACAAACTCTCAAATAATTTTCAAGTTTCCAAACTTTAACTTTAAATAAATCTAGTGCCAAAATATGAAAAATAGTAATATAAAATGGTAGTTTTCAAATCTTGGTTTTTCTTTGAAAATCATTAAAAATATAATTGTCCTCCCTTATTGCTCCTTGTTGCGGCGTGCAACCCGATCCCACCAGACATATCATATCAATTTATTCACCCGTATCACGATCAATTTATTCACCCGTATCACAATCAATTATCCACCCTTACCACAGCCCCTTATCACAGCCCCCTTATCACCGTCTTTCAAGTCAAAGCCTTTCACAATATTTATGTCTCGAAAATTGTAAACAGAACAAGTTTCATTTTAAATAACAGTAAAAGCAAAATATGAAATAATGAGAATAAAACAATGAGTGTTCCAGCCTTTATTTTATAAACAGTAAAACATGCATATTCTCTCTTATCATTGTCTTGTTGCGGCGTGCAACCCGATCCCACCTATTCACAATATCACAATCATTTATCCACCCTTGTCACATCCCCTTTGTCACAGCCCCCTTATCACACCAATTTTGTTTATTCATCAAAAACTTTCACAGTTCAGGCCAAGCCTTTCACAACACTTTTATTTCAACCAATTTCAAACAGAAAACAGTATAGGTAGTAAGCTTCAACCAATATCATTTCACAATAAAACCAACTAGAATATATGTAAACATCATAACGTTGTCAACCCAGCTCAGTCTTTATGTACCATGATAAAATCAAGATAACAATCAACACTTTTAATACACTTGCCACAACAATTGACGACAATCAATTGAAACCAAACAACCACGTAAACCTCAACAATCATAAAACAGTTAAACTGCATTCCTCATCACTTCCTCAATATTATCAAAAAT
>ML290414.1:94918-114800 GCA_005239495.1 Nicotiana undulata | reverse complement strand
TAAAAATAATGCCAAACCGCTCAACCGTTTTGTACCACAAGGAATCCAGCTAAAACAACCAATACTCTTTGTAAAATAACCACAACAATATCTAACAATAAAATAACAAGGTCAAGTAGTCATAGAAACAATAATGGACATAGAACAATTAAGACAAGAATCAATTAAGTTGGGAACGGGAATGGGATCATGCTTAACAGACAAATTGGGTGATGCATAGATACTCGTCACCTCACCTATACAACCTATACATCACGCCCATGCATTTCACATAAAAAAACAAGTTGGGATTCCTGTTCCCTCAAGTCAAAGTTAGACCAAACACTTACCTCAATTTCGCAGGCCACTCACTGCTCAATTACAGCTTTTCCTTTAGAATCTTGCTCTAACTTGCTCGAATCTAATCATAATTAACTCAATATCATTAATTAAGGCTAAAGGAACTAACTTTATTGAAAATTATAATTTTTCCTAAGTTTTCTCAAAAAAGGTGAAAACCCGACCCCGGCCCGCTTGGTCTAAACTCGGGGTTCAGACCAAATTACGTTTACTCATTCACCCACGAACCCAAATATACAATTAGTTTCGAAATCCGACCTCAATTTGAGGTAAAGATTCGATTTTTACAAAAGTCCCTAATTCTACCAAAACCCTCAATTTTTACCATGAAAATTCTTAGTTTTTTATTTAAAAGTGATGAAAAACAATGGGTAATTGAAAGAGTAAAGTTTATAATTGATTACCTATGACTTGGGATGATATTTGGTGAAGAAATTCGTTCCTACGGCTGTGGGGTTCAAAAATTTGAAGAAGAAGAAGTCTGCCCGTTTTATATATATTTTTCTGCCAACTATTCTTCTTCGTTTCGCGTGCCAAACGATCTTTTAAACTTGATTTTTATGTGTCCAATGGATTTCTTGTGAAATTCTAGTCAAGATAGGCTTTTGAATCACTCAATTTGACCTTATAATGAAGGTGATATGTAGGTTTTAATATTTGCAAATAATGCAGATTTTTAATACGTCGTTAGGGGCAATTTCGTAATTAACCTGAAAATTTTGGCAACCTTAGTAAAATGACCATAAAATCCTCATACGATGTCCAAATTCGATGATTCTTTTTGCTAAGGGTCCGTAATTACGATACGGATCTAATACTTCATTCAAAACAGAAATCGAAGCTCATTTGTTCAATATGATATCATTTATGTTTGACGAAACGACGTCGAAGCATAAGAAAGAACGAGCGCAACACAACCCAAACCTATTTGAAACTCACCCGATCCCTCAGGGCTCTAAACCAAACATGCACGCAAGTCTACAAGCATCATACAGACTTGTTCGTGCTATCAAATCATGAAAATAACAAGTAAAACTATAAATTAAACCTCAATAACACTTATAGTTCATAACTTTTCAACCGGGTGTCCGAATCACGTCAAACGAACTCCGTTTTTCACCAAATTTTACAAGCAAGGCCTAAATATCATTATAAATCTGTACTGGGTTCCGGAACCAAAATACGGGCCCGATACCAATGATTTCAAACGTTAATTCTTTTCTTTATTTCATAAATATTTTAGCAAAATAATTTCTTTCAAAAATTGATTTCTAAGGCTTGGGACCTCGGAATTCATTTCCGGGCATACGTTCGAGTCCCATATTTTACTGCGGACCTCCCGGGATTGTCGAAACATAGATCCAGGTTCGTTTACTCAAAATGTTGACCAAAGTCAACTATAATCAAATCTTAACTCTAGAAATTACTATTTCTCATATTTTAACATAAAAGCTTTCTGGTTTCATGCACAGACTGCGTACGCAAATCGAAGTATTTAAAAATTAGTCTTTTATGGCTAATAAGCCTAGAATTGGGTCTAAATTCTTAAAATGACCCCTTGGATCATCACAATCTCCACTTCTAAAACAAGCATTCGTCCTCGAACGGACATAGAAGATTACCTGAATTTGCAAACAAGTGTGGATATTTACTTTGCATGTCCGACTCGGACTCCCAAGTAGCTTCCTCAACGGGCTGACCTCTACACTGCACTCGAACTGAAGGATAACTCTCAGACCTCAACTGACGAACATGCCAGTCTAAAATAGCTACCGGCTCCTCCTCATAAGTCAAATCTTTGTCCAATTTGATAGAACTGAAATCTAACACGTGGGACGGGTCACCATGAAGGCGAACAATCTCTCAAATATATAAGTCAGCCAACCGCTCTGAAGTATAAGTACTCATCACAGGAATGAAGTGTGCTGATTTAGTCAGCTTATCCACAATAACCCAAACTGCGTCAAATTTCCTTTGAGTCTGTGGGATCCCAACAACGAAGTCCATAGTGATATGCTCTCACTTCCACTCAGGAATCTCTATTTGTTGTAGCAAACCACCAGGTCTCTGATGTTCATACTTTACCTGCTGACAGTTTAAGCAATGAGCCACATACGCCACAATGTCCTTTTTCATCCTTCTCCACCAATAATGTTGCCTCAAATCTTGGTACATTTTAGCGGCCCTTGGGTGAATAGAATACTTAAAACAGTGATCCCCCCCCCCCTCACGGATCAACTCACGAATGCCATCAACATTAGGCACACATAACCGACCCTTGCATCCTCAAAACACCATCATCTCCAACTGTAACCTGCTGGCCATCACTGTGTCGATCTGCATCCCTAAGGACCGCCAAATGTGGGTCATCATCCTGTCGCTCCCGAATACGCTCAATTAGGGAAGATCGAGCGACTGTGCAAGCTAGAACACTACTGGGGGAAATATTCAACCTCATGAACTGATTATCCATCGTCTGAATAATTGAAGTTAACGGTCTCTCACCAACTGGAATATACGCAAGGCTGCCCATACTCACCGCCTCTATTTTCTTAATAGTTGTTCATAGCCAATTACGGAATTATCAACGGCTTCACGTTAACAATAATCCCCTTTCAAACCTTCACAATACTGATGACGAGGTGCGATTCATGAAGACCTCATAATTATATACCCAACTTAACGTGTCTCATTTAACGCCACTTAGGCGGGCACATACCTCGCAGGTCAAAGCTCAATAATTCTGACACGGATTTGGAAAATTATACACAGTTAATTAATTAGTTTATTTATTTATTTATTTATTTATTTATTAGTATTACTTTTATTGTTATTATTTATTCATTTATTATAGTGATCATTATCATTATTTTATACATAAATTGTTGAATAAGCCTAACAGGCATGACTCCATACCAGTACTATCGTAAAGTTTTAATTCACAAGGGAGACTTTAAACACAAGAATTTCCATCACAAGGACCTCGTCCCTACATAACTTCCACCGTGGCTCGTAGCCCGATTTAAACATACCAAATCATATTAAAATGTGAGGATCTCGTCCTCAATTCTGAATCACAAGCAATATGTGTATCGCCAATCAAAACATTATATTTCCTTCCTTTAAATATTTTCCGTTAAACAAAATTACAACACGTAATGATAGACGCATCTATCTCCATAGAATCTCTCAATACAAGTATTCACATAAGTAGATTTTTGAGTTATGAAGATCACCCGAGAGTAGATCATATTAGAAGAATTTTATTAGTTACACATAACCGTATTAAGTTCAGGAAATTATCACTTTATAATAATTAGAGATTGTTCTTGTAATGGCACCATTTAATGTAATGGCCTCAGTCATACCTTAGAAAATATATCAACAGGCTGGGTCTCCACCTCTAGGAATATGACATCCACCTTCGACATTCTGACCCATGTTCCCCTAGCTGGTCATGTAAGTTGAGTTATAACTGCAATGGGGCACGTAGCCTGAGTGTTTTGATGAAATATGACTCTCCCAAGTCTAGGACAATTTCTACCACTGGCCGAAATGAAGTATCAACCTGCCCTGAGTCATCCAAAATTTTACAATCATATTTGACTCCTTTAATGAGTTTGTGAACTTGTTCTCTGGCTATATGAACCGAAGTAGGAGTATGACGGGCTAACTTATCGAACCTGATGGCATATTCTGACACCGTCATATGACCTGACGCAACCATTCAAATCGTATGCGCCACGTATTATGGAGTGTCCGAGAAACAACTCTTTCAAAAACATTTATGAGAACTTAGTCAATTAATTGAGGTTGCATTGGCTGATATCCTCTTCGTAGTCTTTCCACAAACACCGGCGGCCAATTTCTTCTTTTACCATGTGGACTCAACGCTGCTGAGCTACCCCCTTTATTCGTATAATTTTCATTATTATTTTGGGGTAACTCTCATCTCTATTGACACACAATAATCACAAAAGTAGAGCTCTATACCGATAAATCTTGGCACGAACCATGTAGTCTAGAAACTTGCTAATCATTGTACTCCCTCTGGAGCACCCCAGAATCAGCAACCGTGACTTCCACGCTGAGTAAATCTTCTATAGATTTGAAGTTGGTTATATAAATCTTTTAGTACTGAGGTATATGGTTATTAAGGAGGCAGACATATCGCAAGTCCCAGCTTTATCTCTTGCAAAATCTCAGGCCTTATACATTCCAAGCCAAAATCGATATAACACATGACCCTGCAATCTATTCCTTGACAGTGGACTTCCCTACTTGGCACGAAGTCATAGGTCACAATGCATGATAATCCACAATGTTAAACTTCACAGCTCATATAAATCAACCCGGTTGCTTTCAACTATTCTCTTGTTATGCAATACTAAAGTAGATATAAATCCTTCTGGGATATGGGTGTCACAAACCAGAATCCCAATCCGGGTCGTGATGGCGCCCAACGACGGGGTTAGGCAAGCCAACACAAATTACACTAAGTGTTACCCTTCCCATCTAATTAAACAAGTCAACATTTACAAATTTTAAACAGTTATAATCTCCCACGATCGCGAATCATACCTGCAACTCGTGTGCTGACTCGATGGTAATAAGCTCCCCACGATCGCGCATCATGCCTGCGACTCGTGTGCTGACTCGATAGTAATAAGCTCCCCACGATCGGGCATCATGTCTGCGACTCGTGTGCTGACTCGATAATAATAGTATTCACATGTAGGTACCTACGGGTACCGACTCGACCGTGAACTCAACAGGATTGTGTCAATATCATATCACTGATAGCCAATTAGGATTTACATCATAATATTTTTACCTCTCCCACGTCATTTCAACAATAAACACAATTTATAATACATACAATGGTTCAAATAAGGCACGAAATGGCATGTTCGTGGGTCCTACGGCTACCCGACATAGCAATATAGTCACCACGTACGAACTCTCATCACTTGGTACGTACGCGGCCCCCTCAACATGTACACATAGCAAACAAGGAACCTACGGGGACATTTCCCCCTTACAAGTTTGGAAAGAAGACTCACCTCGTGACGATATCACCTCTTAGGTCAAGGATGTGCCCGGATCTCCGAAATTCACCCTCGACGGCTCGCAACTAACCAAACATGGTATAATTGAATTAATTTAGGTTCCAAGAAGAAGAATTAACAAGAAATCCTAAAATTAAGAATTCTTGAACATTTCCAGAATTTCGACCCCGGGCCCCCACGTTTGGATTTCGAAAATTCTTGAAGGAATCACCTACCCGAAGTCTAAGGATCGAAGTTATGTGATTTATACAAGGATTCATAGCCTCAAATGAATAATTCACCAATTTATTCAAAGCCCTAGAATTTCTATACAAATTTTATGATTTTTGATTCTTTAGGAATTAAACCCGTTGAATTCTATGCATAGTAGTGAAAAATAGAAGAGAATTACTTACCTCTACAGTGGGTGGTCGTGGGAGGTGTTGCTCAACTTGGATTCTCTCTAATGGAGGTTGATGGTGGATAAAAATGAAGAAAACCCATATTTTTGGAAATTTAAAGGGGCTGGCAACAGTGATTTCCGCACCTGCGACCTTGGGACCGCAGGTGCGGTCACACCAGAAGTAGTTGCACCAGCAATGATTTTTGCTGGTTTTTGGCCTCGTGCGGGGTCCGGGAGGCTTCTGGGCCCACCCGAGCCCCCGTCAAAACATACCAGCAGGTCCTAAATCATTATACGGACTTGCTCGAGCTTACGGAAAACTCATAACATCGCTAAAACTCAAAATCACCCTCCAAAACCCCTGAAATCATAACTTAATAACTTTGAAATTTCTAGAATTCATTTCATTGCGCCGAACAGGTCTATACTACTCGGAATGACCTCAAATTTTGCAGACAAGTCATAAATGACTATACAGAACTATTCCCGGTCCCGGAATTCCGTTCGGACCTCGATAGCATAAAGTCCCGTTACAAGCAAAATTCCAAACTTAAGGAAATCCTGATTTCTATTTCGGGCGCTGAAATGCTCCCGTGTCATCAGAAACCTGAGCCGAACATACGCCCAAGTCCAAAATCATCATACGGATCTATTGGAGCTATCAGAACTCGATTCCGAGGTTGTTTGCTCAAAATATTGACCGAAGTCAAACTTGGCCAAATAGGCCAACCTTAAGGAACCAAGTGTTCCTAAACCACTCAAATCATTTCCAAATCCTGAACCACCCGCTCCCGCAAGTCGTAAAGCACGAGTAGCCGCTATGGAAGGTTTCATTTAAGGGAAAAGGGTCGTAATACGCAAAACGACCGGCTGGGTCATCACAATGGGCTAGTCCAACATGTACCAAATGAGCTAGAACCTCCGCGTTTAGATACATTTTAGACTTTACAATAGGTGTTGATGTTCGAGCTCTAGACTGAGCTCTACTTCTATCTCTTCCCTTAATTGTAGCTGTCATTGGGGCTTCACCTCTTATCCGGTTGTAGACTCTTTGCGTGTTGTCGAGATTTGTGAGAGGACATGAATAGACAAGTTCAATCATCAATGGTAAAATAAATTCGTATGATAGAGTAGAATAGAAGTGAGATTGTTCCTAACTTCATAGCCTCTGAGAGATAAGTACAAATGTAACGACCCGACCGGTCGTTTTGATCTCTAGCGTGTTGTTCAGTAGTTTGAGGTCATGAGCAGCTTCATTTCAGGTATTATGACTTGTACGCATGGTCGGAATTGAAATTCGGGAAGTTCGGGTGGATTTGGAAAGAGAATTCTCATCTTAGAAACCTTAAGTTGGAAGAATCGGCTAAGAGTGGAATTTGGAGTAAACGACCTCGGAATCAGGATCTGAAGGTTCCAGCAGGTTCATATGATGATTTCGGACTTGGGCGTATGACCGGATCAGGTTTTGGATAACCCGAGAGCGTTTCGATGTATATTGTGGAAGTCAGCATTTTTGAAGGAATTTCCTAAGTTTGGCTTTAAACACAATTCAGTGATATTGATGTCCGTTTGGGATCCCGGGGCTGGGAATAGCTTCGTATGGTGATTCTGGAGTTGGGAGCGCGATCGGAAGTGAATTCGAATGTCCGGAGGTCATTTTGAAGTCATTTGGCTAAAGATATAAATTTGGAGGTTTTTGAAGAATCCGACTGGAAGTGGAAATTTTGATATCGGGGTTGGAATGCGATTCCGGAAGTTTGAGCAGGTCCGTAATGTCGAATATGACTTGCTTGCAAAATTTTGTGTCATTCCAAGTAGTATAGGTCGGTTCGGCGCATTGTTAACGAATTCAAGAACTTAAAGTTCTTAAGTTTGATTCTAGGGGTTTTGAGGTGTGATTCTGAGTTTTTGCGTTGTTTTGGGTGTTCTGAAGGCTCGAGCAAGTCCGTGGGATGATTTGGGACTTATTGGTACGTTCGGTTTGAAGTTCTGAGGGCTCGGGTGAGTTCCAGGTAGGTCCAGGGATGTCCTTAGGCTTAAAATATAGATGTTGCAGGTCAGAGAAGTCAAATCTTTGAACCCACCACTGCGGTCCGCGGTCCTTTTTGTGCTGACCGCGGTGGGGGGATTCGCGACCGCGGTTGTTTTTTTCGCGGTCCGCGATGGAGGAGCTGGGCCACTAGTCCGACTTCGAAGGCCTATATATTTTGATCTACAAGGAATTTTGAGATGATTCATTAAACGCAAAATGTAGCACTTTGTGTCTAGTTTCCAGAAAGATAAAGAAATCATAATTTGGAAATCTGTAGAGAAAGTTATGGCCAAATTACTAAAGCATGTCACTGCAGTCATTTTTCTTGGTTTTCTTCACTTTTCTTGATTTTGCCAGCGCGGTCCGCGGTCGTTTTTGCGCAGACCGCAGTGGGGGGCTTGACAGGAGTATAAATAAGTGGTATTTTTAGTTATTTTTCAATTTTGAAGACCCCAAAAACATAAGAGGAGATTTTCCAAATACTCTTTCTTCTCCAAAACATTTGTAAGTGATTTCTAACTCATTTTCTTCACTCCTTAACTTTTTTTTACAAGATTTCATCCTAGAATCTAGGGTTTTCATGGTGGAATTGGGAGTTTTGGGTAAAACCTAAGAATATTGAAATTTGGGGATTTAGACCTCAAACTAAGGTCGGATTCCAAAACCATTTATATATCCGGGCTCGGGGGCGAATGGGTAATCGGGTATTGGTCCGAATTTCGAGTTTGGACCGAGCGGGCCCGGGTTCGATTTTTGAATTTTGGGGAAAGACTTTAGAAAACACACTTCCATGCATTAGAATTGATTCAATTAGAATTTATTGATATAATTAAGTAACTTGTGGCTAGTTTCGAGTCCTTGGAAGACGATTTTGGAGTTTCGGGCGCATTCTTGGCCCGAAAAGTAGGTTCGACACGAGGTAAGTCTCCTTTCTAACTTTGTGAGGGGAATTGTCCCCATAGGTGAACTAAATGAATATATCCTATTGTTTGCGGGGGCTACGTACGTACGAGGTGGCGGGAGTCCGTGCGTAGCTACTGTTATGCCATGTCCGGGTAGTCTAGGACCCACATCATGCCTTGTGTTCTTTCCAGAAATGGTTTATATGATTTATGAATTTATGATTTATGAAACTTTGGTTTTCCCTGAGATCACAGAAATTGGTAATTTAAAGGAATTATTTATTGAAAGTAATTTAAGAAAATATTGTATGTGCATGTGACCGCTTTCGCAATTTACATTACGCGAGCGGAGTGTTATTTCCCCCACTCTCATGGGAGCAGGCCGTACGCCACGGCGGATTGAAAGATGCACTTATGGTTCGGGTCGTTCGACCCTCGTTAGTGCATAGATATGATTATTTTATGGCAAAGGTGCACTTATGGTTTGGGCCGTTCGACCCTCGGCAGTGCACAGTTTACTTTTATTGTTGGTTTGGGTTGAACGACCCTCAGCATTTCCTACGCATATATATACATATGATATACCACTTGTGACTTGAATTGTTAAATTGTCTTAAGGACGTAAATTGTTAAATGATTTCATGGATAATGACTTGACAGATATTTGGGAGGGAAATGAAGTAGAAATTATGTATTTACTTCCAGTGTTTATTGAATTGCAGCTACTTTTAAAGTTTACTGATTTTATTACCCTCGTGTGCCTTTTGTTGCTGTTATATATTGTTAAATTACATTGTTGGACCCTAGTGAGTGTCAAGTCGACCTCTCGTCACTACCTCTCTGAGGTTAGGCGGGATACTTACTGAGTACATGTCGTTTTCATACTCATGCTACACTTGCTGTGCATTTTGTTGCACAGGTACTTTCATAGCGATGAGGCTAGTTTGGAGACTTAGGCGAGCTGCATCATCCGGAGGTAATCCGCAGCCGGCAAAGTCTTCCTCTATGTATTGTATTTATTTTATTCTAAAGTCCTTGTCCAACTTGTATTTCGGACAAGCTTGTAGCATTTTATAAAAAGTCTTATAAATTGCTCATGTACTTGTGACACCAAGTTCTGGGATGTAATTGGGTTGTATTTTTATTAAATTGTAAAAATAAACTGTTGCTTTTACTTAATGTTTTATCTAGTTATTATGTATTAAAGTGAAAGGTAAGGATTTCGAAAATGTTAAAATAGGAATTTATTTCAACTAATTAATGATTGGCTTGCCTGACAGTGGTGTCCGGCGCCATCACGGCCTTATGGATTTTGGGTCGTGACAACATGGTACCAGAGCACTAGGTTCCTTTAGGTCTCACGAGTCATGAGCAAGTCTAGTAGAGTCTTGCGAATCGGTACGGAGACATCTGTACTTATCTTCGAGAGGCTACAGGGTTGTTAGGAGTACTTCCCTTCTTGATTCCTCATCGTGCGATTTGATTCCTTTGAGGCTTATGCCTATGTTTTTTCCTACTCAATATTACGCGTCGCGAAGAGCTTGCTACGAATCGAGGATTTGCGGAATTGAAATGGTGCTACGGATATGGTGCGAGATGTTTTGTAATGACCCGACCGGTCGTTTTGAGATCCAGTGCGTCGTTCAGCAGTGGGAGTCATGAAAAGCTTCATTTCAGGTATTGTGACTTATGTGTATGGTCAGAGTTGAACTTCAGGAGGTTCGGAGTTAAATTGAAAGGAAAATTCTCATTTCAGAAACCTTAAAGTTGAAGAAATTGAGCAAGACTGGAATTTTGAGTAAATGACCTCGGAATCAGGATCCGAAGATTCCAGCAAGTTCGTATGGTGATTTCAGACTTGTGCGTAGGTCCGGATCGGTATTTGGATAACCCGAGAGCATTTCAGTGTATATTGTGGAAGTCAGCATTTTTGAAGAAATTTCCTAAGTTTGGCTTGAAGCGCATCTCGATGATTTTGATGTCCGTTTGGGATTCCGAGTATGGGATAGCTTTGTATGATGATTCTCGAGTTGGGAGCGATCGGAAGTGAATTCGGATATCCGGAAGCCAATTTGAGATTATTTGGCTAAAGTTAGAATTTGAAGGTTCTTGAGAAAATCCGACCGTAAGTGGAAATTTTGATATTGGGGTCGGAATGCGATTCCGAAAGTTGGAGCAGGTCCGAAATGTGGAATATGACTTGTGTGCAAAATTTGGGGTCAATCGGACGTGATTTGATAGGTTTCGGCATCAGATGTGGAAGTTGGAATTTTCAAGTTCGTAAAGTTTGAATTCTAGTGCGATTCGAGATTTTGGCATTGTTTGATGTGATTTGGGGCCTCGAGCAAGTTCGTGGGATGTTATGGGACTGAGTCGTGTGTTTGGACGGGGTCCCGGGGGCCTCGGGTGTGTTTCGGGGTGGTTTCGAACCACTTTTCTCTATTTTGCTGTTGCTAGTTTTCTGGTGCTGCTGGTGTTTTATGCGATCGCGGAGAAGAAAAATGAGGGGTCTGAGTTTTGGCTTATGCGATCGCGGCCTCGTGGGTGCGATCGCGAAGAAGGAAATTGGAGGGTTGCTGGATTGGCTTACGCGATCGCAAGAGGTGCAATGCGATCGCGGAGAAGGCTGGGGCTGGGCAATGCGATCGCGAGGCTTAAGATGCGATCGCGGAGAAGGATTTTGGGGAAGTTGTTCGTTGTCTTCCGCGATCTCAAAGGTAATTCCGCGATCGCGGAGAGGAAAGATCTGGGCAGTGTTGTTTAAAAAACGGGATTTTGGCATTTCCTTCATTCACTTCATATGCTATGGACGAATGTGGAGAGAATTTCAGAGGGGATTTCATCAAGCTACAGAGGTAAGATGTTTCTACTCAATTCTAAGATTAAATACAAGATTGTTACATGGATTTGAACATGAAAATTGTGGGAAAATTGGGATTTTTGGAAGAAAACCTAGAAGTGATAAAATGTGATTTTTGCCACGAATTGAGCATAAATTTTGGAGTAAATTGTGTAATTGAATTAGTAAAGCTTCGGGTAGAGATTTTCTTCAAGAAATTTCGAAGTCCGGGCACGTGGGCCTGAGGGCATTTTGGTCATTTCATTGAGTCGGGCTGAGGAACTCTGTAATTTGAATTTGTTATGATCAATTGAGTATACTTTCATTGAATTATCGTCATTTGGATAGTTTGGGGGCGTTGTGCACCCGTTGGGGTCGTCGTAGGGGCTCGGAAGCCGGTGATAAATCTTCGGAGCGATGTGAGTCTCCTTTCTAACCTTGTAAGAGGGAATTGTCCCAATAGGTGTTCTATATGATTTGTGTAATTGTTTGTGGGGGGCTACGTACGTACCAAGTGACGAGAGTCCGTACGTAGCGGTTATTGTTGTTATGTCCGGGTAGTTAGGCCCCACATCATGCCCTGTATTCTTCTCGTACGGAATTATATGCTATGAAACCTTATTATATGTAGTTTTGTTTCTGTGAGATTTATGGAATTTAAATCAAATGAAAGTCATTGTTTTACGGAAAATAATATGAATGGGATTGTTTTACGGGAAGTAGTAAGAAAGAAATTGTTTATGGAAAGTATTTTGAAAAGGAAAGAATATCGTGTGTGCATGTGACCGCTTCGCAATTTACATCCCGCGAGCGGATTGTGTTTACCCCCACTCTTATGGGATCGGTCCGTACACCATGGCGGATTTAAAGATACATTTATGGGAGCGGGTCGTACGCCACAGCGGATTTAAAGATACATTTATCGGAGCAGGTTGTACGCCATGGCAGATTTAAAGATACATTTATTGGAGCGGGTCGTACGCCACGACGGATTTAAAGATACATTTATGGGAGAGGGCCGTACGCCACGGTGGATTTAAAGATACATTTATGGGATCGGGTTGTACGCCACGGCGGACTTAAAGGTGTACTTTTGGGACGGGCCGATCGACCCTCGGCATATATATGTATATATACATAGGATATACCTCTTGTGACTTAAACTGTTAAATTGATTTAAGGACGTCAATTGTTAAATGTTTTCATGAATAAAGACTTGTCAGTTGATTGGGGAAAAATGAAAAGGAAATTACTTATTTACTTATTTTTAGAAATTATTCGGATTTCAGTGCCTTATATATATATTTGCTGCTTAACTTCCTTCACATGTCTACTGCTTTCAGCATATTCTGTCCTATTTATATTGTTGGACCTTAGTGAGTGTCCAGTCGACCTCTCGTCACTACTTCTTCGAGATTAGACGGGATACTCATTGGGTACATATATGTATATGTACTCATACTACACTTTCTGTGCATTTTGTTGCACATGTATTTTCATAGTTCAGCTATTGATTTGGAGACTTACTTGAGCTGCATTAATCCGGAGGCATTCCGCAGTTGACAGAGTCTCCTTCTTTCTATATCTTTACATTGTATCTATATTGCCTTCGTCCCATTTATTTCTCGGACAAGAGTTGTATAATTGGATAAATTCTTAGAAACTGCTCATGTACTTGTGTCACCGGGTTCTGGGGATGTGTTGAGTCTTTTTTTATTGAATTAAATGGATTTCCTGTCGTGCTTAATTTACAAAATTTATTTATTTGATTATGAAATGCAATAAAGGCAACGATTTCGAAATTGTTGAACAGGAATGTATTTCAACTGATTAAGGGGTTGGCTTGCCTGACAGTGGTGTCTGGCGCCATCACAACCCATAGGTTTTGGGTCGTGACAACGTGGTATCAGAGCTTTAGGTTCCCCTAGGTTTCACGAGTCATGAGCAAGTCTAGTAGAGTCTAGTGGATCGGTACGGAGACGTCTGTACTTATCTTTGAGAGGCTACAGGGCTGTTAGGAGTACTTCCCTTCTTGTCCTCGTCGTGCGATTTGATTCCTCTGAGGTTTATGCCTATGTTTCTTCCTACTCTATCTTATACGTCACGAATCTCTTGATGTTATTCGAGGAGTTGAGGAATTGAAATGGTGCTATGGATATGGTGCGAGATGTTTTCCATGTGCAGTTGGTTGGGGATGATGTTGTTGCCCTGCAGAAGAATAATATGTTGTTTCAGCTCAGTAATTGTGTTTCTGAGGACTTTGAGGCTATGATCAGGTTGTTATGATGCTTACGATTAGACATCGCGCGATGTTGATAGGATGGTAGGATGCTTTCCCATATGTATGGGCAATGAATGACTTGAAGGGAGGTCTTCTCAGGGCGTGGTTTTGAGATTTCAGTGTTTTAGTTCCGGTGAAGGAAAGGAATCTAGACTATGAAAGGTCCGGTCGAGATTGATAAATTAGCAAGACCTTGTGGTTTCGAGTGGGGTGGAATACTCCCTCGTGATGTAATATTGTCGTCATTAATCGAATGGGATGCGTTGAGTTCGTCGGTGTTATGGTTCTTCAGTTGCATTGGGTTAAAGTGTTGTGAAGCAGTATTGAAGGAACGAATGTCGGAGATCGTGGTGTGTGGTGGTTCAGAACATAATAGTTACTTCTAGGAAGACAGCCCGAGGAAGATGATCTTTGAAGAGTCGAAGTTGTGGTGATCTACGGGTTTAAGAGCTATGAGAAATGATATTGCATTATGGTTGCGGCGAGAAGCATCTGATGAAGGAAGTCACGAGAGACGTGTCAGATGGCAGCCAAATTTCTGAAAGGACAGGTGGAAGGAACAGAAGTTGGTAGTTGCTTGAAGGGAAGAGTTTAACAAGTGGAAGAGTGGCAGCGTAGCTTGAGGTCAGTGGTAGGACGGCTGCCTATCTTAAGGGAAAGTTTGAGTAATTTGAGAGTTGTAGTGGATCGGAGGATATGGTGGAGCAGCTAGTAGATGTCCAGGAGGAGCGGGCATGCAGGCAAGGTTGGTGAATGAGAACAGGCTTAGGGTGGGGTATTGATATCGTAGAGGGTGCGTAGCGCAGTATTGTTGGACGATGTCAGTTGGTGATTTCTGCACGTGGGTTATCTCTAAGTATAGGTTAGTGGTTATTTCTTGGTATAGGTTAGTGGGTATTTCTGGGTATAGGTTAGCGGGTATGTCTGGGTATAGGATAGTGGTGGTCTGGTTAGTTAGTTCTCTGTAAGGAATCATGGCGGTGGTTCGTTAGGAGGCAGAATGTGCGAATGATGCTAGGTATTTTTAGGTATGGAGTAGCTTCGGGCTAAGTGGGCAAGTCCCACCTCCTGCAGTTGGGTTATGGGGTTGTGTCCTCATGGAGTTGCGGATGGTCGGCATATTGGCAAGTTGTTACAGCTAAGGGAAAGGAGTAAAGCGGTAATTGAGCATGACATTCGATAAATGTGTGTGAAGTTGGTCCTATTGGACCAGGGTTAGGCTTTGGAAGATTAAGAATTTGTGCTTAAGGCATATGCAAGTGTAAGGGTAGAGACTCAGTCACGTGTTTCGTTGAAAAGGTGTTCATGTGCTAGGAGAGCCTTGGAGTTGATTGTATTCGGGGCCAGTCAGAGTGGGTGACTCTCAGTAGTGGTCCTAATGAATTCGAAAGTTAGAGAATGTTGTGTTTAAGGGTTCCAAGCAGCAGTATAATTAAGAATCGAGCTTCTGCAGTATAATCTCTGAGGAGAAGGAAAATGGTTGGAGTGTCCTATGTTATTTCAGCACGCAGGAAATAAACTCCGAGTTGTAGAAAGATTATCAGGAGGTTGTGAGACGGGTTGCGGGATTTAGGCAGCATGGTCTTGTAAATCAAGGTCACTCAGGATGATTGAGGGTTGAGCTGCTATGAGTTGAAGGAAGTTACTATTACTTTTGAGGCAACTAAAGATGATTAAAAGAAAATAGATTGGTTAGCCATGGTTGAAATGGCACAAGTACGGCAGTGATCAGTTCCTTCGGCATGATTGAGTACATGTACGGTCTGTGCAGATATGTGTGGGGCCTGTCGGCCGTCGTAATAGATTTCAGTTGGAAGCATTCAAGTGCTATGGCCTGTCAGGTGTAGGCGGGTCCCAGAAGGGTTATGGTGGTTCAGACCACTACTTAAGGATTTGCATGTACTGTGATTGTGTGAGCTCACTTGTGTGTTGTTATGGTTCTCAGGAATTGAGGTAAGTAAAGGCTCTATATGATGGAGTGTTCACCCTAATATTGGTTCAGGAGTTATGATGGAATTCTCGCACTATTTCATATTGGCATGTTAGGTGCAGTTAGTAGTATGTAACTGGACGTAAGAATCGAGATTTGCGGTTCGGTGTTAACAAGGATGTCATGATGCACGGAGGGGCAAGAACAAAGGATATAAATGATTAGAATAAACTGATATTGTCTTCAGTGTCATCTGAGTTCGGTGTTTGGTGAAAGAGGCTTTGTATCCTGGTTACGGGTCCTTGAATTGTTTTACAGCCTTAGGGTGGTCGGTGGTATGGATGTGCATACTAGTTACCTGTGTGAAAGGTCGTGGGAGCATGACCACGAGAAGATTATATAAGTGTGACTTGTAGTCACCTGATTGATTGAAGATTTGGGCCAAGTATAAGGAAATGCTATATGGATTAATTGGGAACATATGCCTTAAAGGCGTTCGGTCCAGTTGGTTAGGGATTGTGGGGTGTATGTCTCTGCTATGATGATCGCTCTTGTGTATTATGAGAAAAAGGTGGGTTATTATGGACCCAGGTAAGGCTATCAGCCTAGTTCAGTGCGAGCAGAATCGGCTTGAAGTGAATGAATGGATTTAAACAAGATTTTGGGCTTCATGCGAGTCAGGTGTGTTCATTTCAGTATAGCGCTCCTTAAGGAGGGGTGTTGGAATGTCAGGCGTTGTCCTATCTTCGTCAAATTCACGTGATTTTATGATTGTGTCGTGCGAGTGTGAAACGGCTTGATAAATTCTTATGTGTTGAGATTTCGCGTGGCGATGAGGTTAAGCGAGCAGAATGGCTCTTGAGATTCAGATTATATATCGCACCTCAGTTGTGCTTGAGTTTTGTAGCATATGGCTCTATCAGTCTCCCTAGAATGGTATTATGCACTCAGCGTGCTTGTGACCGATATCAGTAAATGGTAACCGTGAACAATTCAGCTCTGTGTATATATTTCTTTATGTAAATTCTATTATGGGATCGGGTGGCACGCCGCCACGGGTATGTTATTTGGATCGGGTTGCGCGCCGCAACAGTGTGATGTTGAGCAAGACTCCTATAATGATTATTCTTGTGTTTTACTTCCTATTTCTCTGAGGAAAGTTCATATTTATATTGTGAGTCGGGTAGTCCCTTCCTGATGTCATTTCCTTATGTATCGTGTTCGAGTTGTGGCCTATTGGCGCATCGTAGCGTCATGTGAGATTGTTGGTTATGGCGGGGATGATTTGTTATCTGAGCAGTTCATACCGGGTGAGTCAAAATATATAAATCTGGGGTCGGTGTGATAAGACTATGCAAATATATTACAAGACAATCACCATCATTGGTTGTAATGAGATGATGATCTTAGTCAGGAGAAAGGATTTCAATGTTTAGTTAACACTGTAGTTGGTTAGGAATTTCTACACATTTCCTCTGTTGTGGTGGTATCGTCAGCATTATAGCAGGATGTATGTATGTATCTTATAAGGTGCTTTGAGAGCATAAAATTCGTAGAATTCTGGCTATTAAGGTTCAGGGAGCGTCATTGTGGTCAGATGATGGATTATGCGGTGTATGGTGTTGATTCAGCAAGGATATGCAATTGTGTTCTGGTGCCTCGTGTGGTAGTTGTTGCGGTGTTCACATATTAGAAACAGGCATGGTAGAGAATTTCAAGTGTTGGAACTGGGGTCTGAGTTTATTATATGGAGAAAAGGGAATACCTTCAGATTTTATCAAGCTAATATGCTCAACTGGGTTGTGGTAGCATGGGCAGGTGCACGAGGTGTTACACAGTGATTTCAGATAATTCTGGGGCAGTTCTTGGCACGTTCGAGGACGAACGTCTGTTTAAGTAGGGGAGAATGTAATGACCCGACCGGTCATTTTGAGATCCAGCACGTCATTCAGCAGTTGGGAGTCATGAACAGCTTCATTTCGGGTATTGTGACTTGTGTGTATGGTCAGAGTTGAAATTCAGGAGGTTTGGAGTTAAATTGAAAGGAAAATTCTCATTTCAGAAGCCTTAAAGTTGAAGAAATTGAGCAAGACTAGAATTTTGAGTAAACGACCTCGAAATCAGGATCCGAAGGTTCCAGCAGGTTCGTATGGTAATTTCGAACTTGGGCGTATGTCCGGATCGGGATTTGATAACCCGAGAGCGTTTCGGTGTATATTGTGGAAGTCAGCATTTTTGAAGAAATTTCCTAAGTTTGGCTTGAAGCGTATCTCGATGATTTTGATGTCCGTTTGGGATTCCGAGTATGGGATAGCTTCTTACGGTGATTCTCGAGTTGGGAGCGCGATCGGAAGTGAATTCGGATATCCGCAAGCCAATTTCAGGTTATTTGGCTAAAGTTAGAATTTGAAGGTTCTTGAGAAAATCCGACCGGAAGTGGAAAATTTGATACCGGGGTCGGAATGCGATTCCGAAAGTTGGAGAAGGTCCATAATGTCGAAAATGACTTGTGTGCAAATTTTGGGGTCAATCGGGCGTGATTTGATAGGTTTCGGCGTCGGATGTGGAAGTTGGATTTTTCAAGTTCATAAAGTTTGAATTCTACTGGGATTCGAGATTTCGGCGTTGTTTTATGTGATTTGGGGCCTCGAGCAAGTTCGTGGGATGTTATAGGACTGATTCGTGTGTTTGGACGGGGTCCTCGGGTGTGTTTCGGGGTGGTTTCGAACCACTTTTCTCTATTTTTGTTGTTGCTGGTTTTCTGGTGTTGCTGGTGTTCTATGCGATCGCAGCCTTTGCTGTGCGATCGCGGAGAAGAAAAATGAGGGGTCTGAGTTTTGGCTTATGCGATCGCGGCCCCGTGGGTACGATCGCGAAGAAGGAAATTGGAGGGTTGCTGGATTGGCTTACGCGATCGCAGGAGGTGCAATGCGATCGCGGAGAAGGTTGGGGCTGGGCTATGCGATCGCGAGGCTTAAGATGCGGTCGCGGAGAAGGATTTTCGGGCAGCTGTTCGTTGGCTTCCGCGATCGCGAAGGTAATTCTGCGATCGCGGAGAGGAAAGATCTGGGCAGTGTTGTTTAAAAACGGGATTTTGGCATTTCCTTCATTCACTTCATATGCTATGGACGAATGTGGAGAGCCTTTCAGGGGGAATTTCATCAAGCTACAGAGGTAAGATGTTTCTACTCAATTCTAAGATTAAATACAAGATTGTTACATGGATTTGAACATGAAAATTGTGGGAAAATTGGGATTTTTGGAAGAAAACCTAGAATTGATAAAATATGATTTTTGCCACGAATTGAGCATAAATTTTGGAGTAAATTGTGTAATTAAATTAGTAAAGCTTCGGGTAGAGAATTTCTTCAAGAAATTTTGAAGTCCGGGCATTTTGGTCATTTCATTGAGCCGGGCTGAGGAACTCTGTAATTTGAATTTGTTATGATCAATTGAGTATACTTTCATTGAATTATCGTTATTTGGATAGTTTGGGGGCGTTGCGCATCCGTTGGGGTCGTCGTAGGGGCTCGGAAGCCGGTGATGAATCTTCGGAGCGATGTGAGTCTCCTTTCTAACCTTGTAAGAGGAAATTGTCCCCATAGGTGTTCTATATGATTTGTGTAATTGTTTGTGGGGGTCTACGTACGTACCAAGTGATGAGAGTCCGTACGTAGTGGCTATTGTTGTTATGTCCGGGTAGTTAGGCCCCACATCATGCCCTGTGTTCTTCTCGTACGGAATTATATGCTATGAAACCTTATTATATGTAGTTTTGATTCTCTGAGACTTATGGAATTTAAATAAAATGAAAGAAATTGTTTTACGGACAATAATATGAAAGGGATTGTTATACGGGAAGTAGTATGAAAGAAATTGTTTATGGAAAGTATTATGAAAAGGAAAGAATATCGTGTGTGCATGTGACCGCTTCGCAATTTACATCCCGCGAGTGGAGTGTGTTTACCCCCACTCTTATGGGATCGGGTCGTACGCCACATCGGATTTAAAGATACATTTATGGGAGCGGGTCGTACACCACGGCGGATTTAAAGATACATTTATGGGAGCGGGCCGTACGCCACGGCGGATTTAAAGATACATTTAT